>PVLC010004002.1:0-90009 GCA_004027655.1 Graphiurus murinus | reverse complement strand
TTCTTTTTCGGTTGATTTATGGTTGGTATATAGGAAGGCTTCTGATTTTTTAAGATTGATTTTGTATCCGGACACCTTACTGAATTTGTTGATCAGTTCTATGAGTTTTTTGGTTGAGTTTGTTGGGTCTTCTAAGTATAGTATCATGTCATCTGCAAAAAGGGATAGTTTTAGTTCTTCTTTCCCTATTTTTACCCCTAAAGAGAGAAACAACTGGCATGTTCCCCTTGCGGGCACTGACTGCAAGTATCAGCTGAGGAATGAGACACAGGTGGGAAGAGCCCAGAGCCTCCCTACACAGGAGGAAGGGAGGTCCGAGGAAAGCAGTACTGGCGAAGTCAAGAACAAAAAGGATTCAGACGCCCTGGAGCCTTATGAATCAACACCGAAACCTTGGAAGCCAGTTTCTAGATGGTCAGCAGTGGCTGCGGTGCTAAGACAGGCGCGGGAAAGAGTGTGGAGAACCTCAGACAGTGAGGAGCTGGAATTGTCAACAAAAGAAAGGCATGAAATATTCTTTTGAGGTGTTTTGGAGGGGATGGGGGGACCCAGGGGCATTCTACCTCCTAGTAGACCCAGGCTCTGTGAACCCAGGGGCATTCTACCTCTAAGCTAAACCCTCAACCCTGTTTTTTTTTGTTGTTGTTGTTTTTGTTTTGTTTTGTTTTGTTTTTGTGTGTGTGTGTGTGTGTGTGTGTGTGTGTGTGTGTGTTAGTAGGGATTGAACCCAGGGGCATTCTACTTCCGAGCTATACCCCCAGCCCTATTTTTTATTCCTTATTTTGAAACAGGGTCTCACTAAGTTGCAGAGGACCTCACTAAGTAGCTGAGGCTAGTCTCAAACCTGGATCCTCTGATCTCAGCCTCCCAAGTACTGGGATTACAAGTGTGTGCCACCACGCCCGGCTCCTGTTTTATTTTTTTTATTTTGGAATGGGGTCTCACTAAGTTGCTGAGATAGGCCTTGAACCTGTGATCCTCTCTTCTCACGCTTCCAAGTACTTGGATTACAGGTATGTGCCATCACGCCCAGGAAGAAGGAAATATTCTGCCTGCTCACTTAACACCAGTGTGTTCCTGGCCTTGGTTAAGGAGCTCAGTTCCCCAGTTCCTGTGTAAACATCCTTGAAAGGTATGGCCCCTCCATGGCTGTGGACAGGGAAAGGACAGCCCATAGTCACATGTCACATAACTGCTTCCATCAACATCCAACATCTTACATGACAGTAGTGCCATAAGACTGAATCACCCAGTGACACCATAGCCATCTTAGTTTGTGTCAGTATATTCTGTGTTGTTTACACAACAGCAAAATCTCCTAATTAGACAGTCTCAGAAGTACCCTTGCCGTAAAGTGACCCATGACTATAACTGTACTCCATCTACCTGGCTGATGAAAAGAGTCCTCAAAAGAGTTGACATGCAATGCTTGAACCTTTGAGCCTAGGTGGCTTGGACAATTTTAGAGTGAAGGGAGAGGGGCCAGGACAATCTCATGGATCCTTCTTCCCAGACCCAAGCTCTTAAGAAACCCATTTTGCTGAAGAAACTGGAACCTGCTCTTAGGAGTCGGACTGGCACCAAAGTGGAAGCCACAGACCTGCAACCAAATGGCTGATCTGCAACCAGCACAGGGGAGCAGAGCTCCAGCCCAGGTGGCCAGGCAGCAAGGCCAGCAAAGGGAAAACCCAGCTGAGCCTCCTGAGTAGGGAAGTGTAACTGGGCTTTGGGTGCTAATGGCATGTCAGTATAGACCCATCGATTTTTAACAAATGTGCTTCTCTGGCAGGAGATGTCAACCATGGCATGGCAGGGTGTGTAGGAGAACTCTGTACTTTTCTCTCAGTTTTGCCATGGACCTAAAACCACTCTAAAAATTAAAGTCCCCCCCCCCCCAAAAAAGGAGGGTATCAGGGCAGCAGCAAGAAGATGAAATGACCAAGTCATCCAATCAGAGGGACAGGAAGAGAGGAAAGATCAGTAAACTCTTGCTGGGAACTGTAAATTCCAAACAGCTTTTACTTCCTAGTTGCTAAGTGGCCTGATACTCCTGCTGCTCAGATGGGCTCTCGTGAACACATCTCTGGCATCCTCTCTCTCCGCTCCTTTTCTGCAGCAGGTGCACAGGCATTTCCTACCAAAAGAGCTGAAGACACCATCCCCAGGCCTGCTGCCTTCCACAGTCACCAGGGACCTAGTCCCAGCAGCAAGGTCTGGGTATATCAGCTGCTCTCTTAAAATATCAATATTTATGAGATGATTGTATCTTCATTTAGATTCCCTCGATTGATCAATAATTAATATTTTCACTGAAAACCAGACATTGTCTCATCAGAGTCCTATTCAAAGCAGGCTCCATGCTTCTTGGCAATCTCAGTCATCCTTCCAGAAATGCTGTCACTTCTCTGATAAAACCATTTGAGATTCCTGCTCCATTTCTTTCTTTGTGGTCACTTGTTTGGCTTTACCTGATGCCCAAGAGGATTCCAGGCAGGCCCTGCTTCACTGGGGTGATATGCCAAGAAGAATACTAGGAAGGGGTCTAGGATGGCTTCACAGTACCCTGAGGAGATGCCTGGCAGGTCACATGGAACTCAGTACTCAAATGTGACAACAGCCAGCATTCTTCTGTCCTCGGTTAGCATCAGTTCTTCCCCACAATAGTTGTTTCCAACCTTTGCCACCCTCCTCATCTCCCCACACCTCTATGTCTCCCATGTCAGAAAATAAGGGCAATCTCATTGTAATACCCTCCACAGACTCAAAGTGCATATGCAAGCCTCTCCTGGATCCCACCCGACACCAGAGACATGCCTGCAGGCCGGGGACACTTTCTCCCCAAGGCTTCCCTGGCCATGCCTCGTCCCTGGCTGTACTCAGCTTCTCCTGGATCCTTAGGCTCTCTGTTTCCACTTTTTCTTGACTGTTTGAACTTTTTTTTTTTTTTTTTTGCGGTACTGGGGGTTGAACTCAGAGGCATTCTACCTCTGAGCTACACCCCCAGCCCTATTTTTTATTCTTTATTTTGAAACAGGGTCTCACTAAGTTGCGGAGTGCCTCACTAAGTAGCTGAGGCTGGCCGCGAACCCAGATCCTCCGGTCTCAGCCTCCCGAATGCTGGGATTACAAGCGTGCGCCACCACACCGGCTGTTTGAACTTTTTAAAACTTTCCCCTGCGTTCGTACTTCAGTCTATTGTTCTTGGGCTTCCATCCTACTGACCCACCCACTAAGACAACTCCTGCCGAGGTCACTAGTGACTTTTTCACTGTTAAATACAACCTCACATTTCATGTCTGATCTTAGATAACCTCTCAGGAACACTTAGCACCCCATCACCCTGCACCACTACTTCCTTTTAAAAAAATTGAGGGGGTACTGGGGATTGAACCCAGGGACACACCATCACTATGCTATACCCCTGGACCTGTTTTTATTTTTTATTTTGTATTAGGGTCATACTAAGTTACCACACAGTGGCCTCAAACCTGCCATCCTCCTATCTCAGACTCCCAAATACTGGGATTACAAGTTTGTACCACCACAGCTGGCTTGTTAACTCCCTTACAAGGTGGAGTCATGCCTTCTTTCTTCTCCATGCTTCCCTTCATAAAGTCTTAGATGGTCTCTGTAGAGAGCTTTCACCAGAGGTACACAATTAGTAACCAGGACTAAACAAGAACTGGTGCTCAGTGCTCCAGCCAAATCTGGAACTTAATTTCTAAGCTATGAGAACAAAGGGTTTTTTTGTTTTTTGTTTTTTAACAAATAAGAGGAAAATGAGAGCATGGGTCATGAGGCAAGGTCAGGGAGCAACTCACCTTTACACTGCAAACCTTGCCGCAAGAGGCCCCAGAGCAAGGACCCGCAGTGGTCACAGAAGGTGGGGACCTTGTAGTTATGGATCCCAAACTTGTGGGGCATGTTGACGCTGAACCGCTGTGAGCCCACCTACAGGGAGAGCAAAACACAGTCAGTGCCCAGCTCCTTTATGCCTGGGAAGGCTGATCACTGAGACTCTTACAGAGCCTCCTCAGTCGGCTCCTGCTTGGCTCCAAAAGCCAAGGTGAAGAGAGCCTCCCTCATGGCCAAGCCTTGGTTCCTGGAGCTCTCAGCTCGTTGTGTGTCTGCAAAGCTGCTTTGTGCATGGAAGCCTCATTCAGGCAAAGAGGCTTTAGGCAATTCAAAGGTGGATGCAGGAGCCGATAAAGCAGTGTGTGAACCTCGCTCAGTATCATAGAGACTGTGGTCTTCAGAACAAACAATAGTTATGATGAAGATGGTCACTAGGGTATTGGTGCCGACTATATGCCAGCGCCATTATCTCAGTTCAGTCTGACTGTCATCCCTCTGTGGGACTATTGTGAGCCCAAGTTCACTGATGAGGAAATCAAGGCACAGTGGGATTGAGAGACATGCCTTAAAGCCAATGACAGGCAGACAGGCTAAAGCCCCACGAGTCTGAGTTCAGAGCTCAGGCTCTTGCCTACTCTGCTGCCACTTCCGTGGTACTGAAAAAGAGAAGGTAGCAGGATAGAGAGGGGAAAATGTGGGGCTAGGAGTCTAAGTCTCTGATCTGAGGGCCTGGGTTTGTCACATGCTAGCTATGAGGTCTCAGGCAGATTTCTTGACTTCTTGGAGTGTTACATTTTTCATTTTGCAAATGAATATGGCTACCTTATCCTGCCTAATGGTACAAGATTTGTGGGAACAGTATGGTAGCAGGGGTGGAAGAGGTGGGACAAATAAAGTGCTCTAGAGAAGAAAAGGTCACCTATTCAGCTGGCCTCCCTGGGTCTTTTCTGCCCCTCCATAGAGCTACTCTCTGTCTGTGTCTAGTGGAGCAGCCACGAGACCCAGCCCCTCTTGGACTGGGAAGAGACCATTATCTGCGATATGGGTAAAGGAAGGAAGCTGCTCTTCCAATTCTGGGAGTTAGGGAGAGGAAAGAAGCTGTGCCCTCACTTGCTGGCTGACTGCTGAGTGAAGGCCCGGGTGCAGACTCAGGAGGAGAGAGATGGGAGCTCGACACAAATGGACCCAAACACAAACATGAAGGCATGCCTGCCATCGCACAAGTTCTCCGCCGCCTAGCTCCCACGAGTGGTGGCTCTTCCACAGGATCCCTACTGGGAATGCACAAGCTACCAATTAGGACCTTGCATGGAAATAAGATTTCCAGATTTATTGAGAACAATTGTATCCACCCCACCTTAGATCCATGGCTTAGGTGTGACCATTTGTGAATATATGTGTCAACTCCACATCTGACTTCCTGACCCCACAGCATGGGTGAGGTGGCGGTGCCCACTCTATTCTTATAGTCCTGAAGACAAGGTGGACCTGCACTGAGAACAGAAGCTGGTCTCCCACAGAGATATGAATGACAGACTAAGGTGAAGAGGCAGGGAAGCTGTCCCAGGTCACCAGGAGATTGGTGTAGGTTTGGAGAGAGCTACATGGCCCTTGGGACCACTAGGGACTCTGTGGTATCAGAGAATGGTGGAAAGGGTGAGGAGCACATCCAAGAGCATGCCAATGAGTCAGATGTATGGAGAGACAAGCACCAAGACCACATGTGTGCAGGTGAATGAGTATGTGTGCACCCACACACCGCTGTTGCAGAAGATGTGAAGGGGTAAGTGAGACTCACAGAGACAACAAATAGAAAGAACAGTAACATTCAAAAACACAAGAATGAAGGGAAGTGACACAAAGAGAGCATTCCTTGGTTACCACACCTAGAAATACAGGAAAGGTATGAGTCCCAAGTGCTAACATAAGACAGGGAAAGTGACTGGCTGCATGCTTGTGGTGCAAAAGACCTAAGGAGCCCAGCAGCAGGCAGCTTTCTGATAGGAGGGAGGGTATTAGTGCTTGGAGCTATGTGTACTCATGGTGTGTATGTATACAGACATGTGTGTGCATATGTGTCATCCTGAAAGCGGCTGCAACAAAGCAGTGAACTCCAAGAGGTTGGTGTCCAGTGGGACGCACTTGGCAGAGAGTACCTTTATCACCCTGATGGGCCAGAAACACTGATGCTGAGGGAGACTGACCTCAGGAAGCACCAGAGGGTGGCGAGGACACCAGGGCAGGAATCATCTGCCCCAAGCTAAGACATCCAGAACCCCCTTCCTGAATCTCTGGAAGTCTATCCCTTTTGATACATGCCAAATTTGGGAACACACTCAGTGGAGACTTTCCATGACTCCTTCTGTCAGGAAAGACAGAAGAAAATCTAGATGGCATATTATGTGGGTGCTATGTATGTCAGGTCTCAACTCTCTTAACCCACATGGCATGGGCTCTTATGGGACTTTTCCCTCCGAGGAAGCCAGGAAAAGATTCCCAGGTGATGAGACTTGGTGAGAGACCCTTGAGGGTGAAACTCGTGTATTATTTGCTCTATGGGCTGTATCACCATGCCCGCCATATAGGAAGCTCCCAGCCCATAGCTAGTGGAATGTCCATAGGAGGGAGGAAAGGAGGGAGGTAGGGAGGGGAGCAAAGGAGGGAAGGAGGGAGGAAAGGAGGGAGGGAGGGAGGGAGGAAGGGAGGAAGGAAGGAAGGAAGAAAGGGAGGGAGGGAGGGAGGGAGGGAGGGAGGGAGGAAGGAAGGAAATCTCCTTTTGTTTTCTTGTGAAAGTAATGAGCATAACAATGCACTTGGGTTATGACCCCAGACCAGGAGTCAAGAGACTTGCACTTTTAACCAAGTCAAAAGGCCCCCTGAAAACCACCATAGTGCTCAAGGCTCAGTCTAACCTTCAGGGGCACAGAAAGACAGTCTCAGCTAGACTCCTGCTGCTTTCCAGAGATAGTATGAAAGCAAAAGGAGATAATGAATGAGAAATGTCTCATAATGCAAAGAGACTATTTGTTCAAATTATTTTTAAGAAGTAGGTAGAAGGTCTCCATAGTCATTCCTTTTGGAAGCCAAATTATAAGCCTAACTGATTCTAAATTCAGCTGATTATAAGTCCCAGGGTCTCTCTCTGACCCCTGACTCTAATGACCTATGATTATACACCTGGAATTAAAAGCATGCCTTTGAATTCAACTGTTGTGAACACAACTAACATGTGCACCCACCACTCTGTCATCTCCTTCAAAAATGCTTTTTAATCTATCATTGTTGTCATCATTCTTCCAATTGCTTAGTTAGGGTAAACCTAGCTCCTTTACTGAACGTTCATGCTTTCTTACTCCTAGCAACCTCCTTAAAGCCAGATGACACAAGCTTCTAAGATTAAGAAATAACATAATACAGTGTTCAAGGGCTCAAATTCTAGAACAGACCACCTGGATTTGAAGGTGGCTCTTTCACATACCTATGTGACTTGGAGCAAGTCAATTTGACTTCTCTGTGCTTCTGGTCTAAGATGAAGATGGTAACAACACGGGCATCATTAAGATTATGAAGGAATTAAATAACCTATGTTAAAGCACATAAGTCAAGGCACAGTAAGTGCCCAATGAACATTGACTATTGTCTTTAGTGTGGTTATTTCTGCCTCCTGAGTATCCCTTGGCTGGTTCATTCCACTCCATTTCCCCATTCACCTCATTGAAGACAAGGTTCCTTCTGTGTGTGATGTTTCTATCTCTATTTACTATCTGTGATGAGCCATGGACACACCACTTAGCTGCTCCAGTGTTCCAGTGGGATAATGAAATAAAGGAATTCACATTTTCTTTGCAGACTTCAGCTCTGGGATCTGCCTGCCCTTGGAATGATACCCACAGGGATCAAAATGACTTGGAGCTGTGCTCATTTTATAAATTGTGCCTAATACCGGAAGACGATAGACAACTCCCTTTGGTTCTGATCTACACAATGAAGGCAGCAGGATCTGAAAGAGATAAGGGGCTCTTGGGGACCAAATTGGAGGCAGTAAAGGGAGGGGATGAAGGGGAAGACAGCCAAGAATTCCAGAGTTATAAATATTTACCTCGTCAGGGGTTTCTTGTTTCTTTAACCCAGCACACTTTGTAATTATGAGCTCATGGCATCGCTTGTGTACAACACAGGTGCAAACTGCAAACAAAAAACAAACAAAAAAAAGAAGGCTAAGTGACAGGTAGAGGAAGAAAATTTTCATACAGAGATTGAATCAGGTCGGGTTGGGGGGACCTCCTACCACTGAGTCTTAATTATTTTTTTCTGGGTATAATACTGTGGATTGAACCCAGAGTTATTCTACCAGTAAATTATACCCCCAGCCTTTTTTATTTTTTAGAAACAGGGTCCCCCTAAGTTACCTCATGCTGACTTCAAACCTGGGATCTTCCTGTGTCAGCCTCCCAAGTACTGGGATTACAGGTATACAACACTGTGCCTGGCTACAATGAGTCTTAATTTAATACTTTCCTTAAAGCCCTTTATGAAGTTATTTCAAACACTTTGCCACCAAAACCAGTAAGGTTTCCTAAGGGCCTTGGAGAAGAATGAAATAGTTATGTCCAGAGGGTGCTGGCAGTTTTCTTGAGTCCTAAGAGTACTGATCGACTTTCTTGCTATGATTTGCCAAGGTTGGGATAGCTTCCTTCCCACCCTACCTATGGAACCTTATCTATGAAAGGCATTGTATGCCTCCCATGTTCCAGAGTCACCACAGGGCTGCTGATATTAGAAGGAAGACCAGCAGGTGGCACAGAGGTTCTTGAGCTTTTTAAAAAATCAGGTTGTGCTCTCATATGGCAAGCTTTAAAGTTTCTGTTGAATTTAATATGTCCTCAAGAAGTGGCCTGATGCTATCTATAGGATCATAGGGTGACATAGGCAGTGGGTGGCTGAAGAGATAAGTAATTCTGATTGTACACTTGCTACCTCAAAGATGTGGCAACCTCGAAAAGAACCTGCTGGAGTTTCCCCAAGGGTGAGACCCAAGTTGGGTGCTGGGTGAAGAGAGAAAAGGGACTCCCTGCTCTCACCTTCAATAATATTGACAGGTGAGGGAGCGCCTGTGGGGAGCAAGAGAAGGGGGAGGTGACAGGATGCACCAAACAGGAGCAGGACAAGTGTGACTTCTGCAGAGCGGCTAATTGAAGCCTTATGCCTCATGAGGAAAGATCAAAGTGCTATCTGCTATTGCTGGCAGGAAAATTCTAGAGGACCGGGGGCTTGCTGGAATGCTGGCAGATAGTCGGTGCCTGCAAAGTACCTCCCATGAATGTACATGGGAATTATAGTCAGACAGGGACACAGGAAGTGGGGTCCCACTTCTTGGAAAGGGAATAGAAACATATAAACTATACAGAGCCTCTACCTGCAGTCGAAAGTGGCTGGTGCATGCTTCCCACAAGCAAGAGTGACCTGACCGATAGGACTCCAAAGACTTAGCTCATAAAGTAACTCTTACCTTGACATTGGTATCCCTGCTTTCCTATGACACCCCTGAAACACAGAATATCATCTTTTAAGAACACGAAATTTTGCTAGGTCAAAAAAAACCAAACAAACAAACACACACAGCCACCTGACTGTGGCCACCACCTCCCCACCACCTTCCTTGCCGAGTGCCATAGAGTCCCCAAGTACGGCTTCATTCCCACTTTCAGGGACTTCCAATGCTTCCTGCCAGAAGCCACAGGGTGCATCCTAGCCCTTGGAGCAAGTGCAAGGTTTGCTGGCACCAGGGCTTGGTTTCCTGTACAGACAGCCATGCCAATGGGGCAGCAATGTTCTGGAAAGCTACAGTGACCCTGCTCACTTGGGACAGGGCTGGGCAGTTCAACACTCTCATCTTCTTCATGGACAAAACAGACATTCCTGACCTCCCAGCAGGAGGACTCTGATCTGCTCTGAGGACTCTGATAGTAGAGAAGGGCTGTGGCTGACAGGCATATTTCCTGGCATGCTGAGACCATGGCCAGAAGAGGGCAAGGTTGGAAGTCAACACAGAAATAGGAAAAACAAACCAACCTTTTCTTATCCCTGTCCTCAGTGTACTCATAAGAGTTTGTCAGGAGATCTCTATGGTTCCCAGCCCAGTGGGAGGAGCCAGAAATCATCTGGGTCACATCCCAGGAAACCTAGGTGCAGTGATGTTCACCATAGACTTAGAGGAGACCTCAGCCTTGAGATCAACCATTGATTTGTGACTGAAATACAAATGATGGTCAGATGGTGAGTTGGAAGTGGAGGTTAGGAGTGGCACTGTTTCTGCTTCACGTGGGCATTCTCTGAGTTGTGTCATCTCAGCTGTCCACATAACCTCAGAGGCTTGTTTTATAACACCACGAGGGTAAAATGAGCGACTCCTAGTCCCTTGGGAACCCAGAGGGGCCTCAGAGTCCAATTCAGATGTCCCCAGATCTCTCTCACTCTCCCCCACTGGCTACAAGTGTGTTAGCCACCTCTGCACCAGCTCTGAAGACCACAGAGAACTTTCTAGAAACACTGGTGGGATGTGAAAAGCATGAACTTTAAAGTCAGGATAATCAGACTAGCCTGGGGTGGAACCATGCCTCTGGCACTTCCTGGTTCCTAGCCATTTCTGAGCATCAGTATAGTTAGAGAAATAGGGTTGATACTGCATAATTCATGAGGCTGGGGAGATTTAATTAAATATCTCCAGTGCCTAAGAAAGTACTTGGCATGAGATATTCATTAAAGTTCCTCCACCAACTCCAAGACCAGTGCCCTTTATCCCTCACCACTCAAAAGGTCTGCAGCTCCCAGACTAAGAAAATCGCAATGGTGGAAGGAGGAACGCCACTGCCCCCAGGTGGCCTTTCTGGACTACTGCAGATGCTGCTGGGCCCTCACTCCTTTTAGATCTCAGTATCCTGGCAACAGCAGGGTTCGAACACTTTCTGAGAATTGCTTTATATCACAGAGATATGCAACCAAACATTTTTCCATTTTATTACAGAGAAATTCAAATACTTATTATTAAAGTAGAGTGATGACTATATAAGAGTCTTTATGTACCCATTGCCCAGCTCCAACTATTGCTATTCAACCAGTTCTATCATCTCTACTCAGGCCCTCCTCCCCTCCTCCCAGGAGTATTCTAACAAGTCCTAGATATCCTAGTTCACTTGTAAATAATTCAGCTGTCTCTCTAAAAGACAAGATTCTTTTTTTATGAGATTCTTTTAAAAACACAGCCATACTATTCTTATTGGTTATGAAATCTTAACTTCTTAAATAGGAAATGATGCTCGGTAATAAGTCACCAGGAACCACAGTATCTTCTTTCTAATGATTCTCCCACAAATCCTTCAGAAAAATGCACCAATAAAAAAAAATTTTTAAAAACCCATACCACCGTGAATTTTTCTAAAACACAGACACAAATCCTTCAGAAAAGTCTTCTGAAATCAGATAAGGAAGAAATAAAGCATGATAGTACTGTTAGTTTTTATTTTTATTTCTTTCAATATATACACTGAAATTTATTTTTATCTGAAACATTATTTTCCAATTCCAGTGAAAGTTCAAAATCTCAGAAAATTTTCTACAACCCAGTTTATTAAAGGAAATCTTCACCATCATTATCAAATCCTTCAAGGTTTCTGTTAGCTCTGTGTTGTGATAAGATTCGAGGAAGGCAATACTCTTTCCATATTGAGGTATATCTTTTAAACCTTAAAATCAGAATACTAAAAGATGTCAAAATTATTCCACGGAACCACTCTCCAAAATTCATACTTAATAAACAGCAGGACTTTTATTTGAGAAATTCCTCCTTCGTTTCACATTAAAATGCAATGATTCTGTCTGGAAGAAAATCATTACCCATTATTAAGTTTCATAATAAAATATCCTCTTTTATTTACATCAACACTTTTTTTTTCCCCCCAGTATTGTGGATTGAACTCAGGGGCACTCCAACACTGAGCTACCTTCCAGCCATTTTTATGTTTTATTTTGAAACTTGCTAAGTTGACCAGGCTGGCCTTCAATATTTTTAAAAATTTTTTTTACAAAAGCAAGCTAGCCAGCAACTTCATTTTAATAAGGATTACATTTTGAAAAGACAAATGAGACCTGAGCAAACATTTTTATTACAGGTCTTAAAATTTACCTAAGGCTGGGATTTGTTGTACTATTTTGATGAAACAAACTTGTCATTTTTGTTGTTTATTTCAGAAAAATTCACTGTGGTATGGGTTTTAATTTTTTTTTATTGGTGCATTGGAATCATACATCTTTGTGAGGTATAAAGCTGGTAGAGGAATATATGCACATATCTCTCATTTAACCCTTCCCCAATTCCCACCCCACTCCTTCCTCCTTCCATGTTCAGTTTAGTGATTGACTTTGATATGTTTATGAATGTACATCATGTGCATTAGGGTGCCCCCCATCACCTTCAATTAAGTCACCTTCTTTACTCATCTAAGGTTTTGGCCTTCAACTTTTGAGCCTCCTGCCTCAACCTCCTGAGTAGCTGCGAAAACAGATGCGCACCACCACACCTGGGTTTACATCAGCACTTTTAAAATGAAATTTATGATCTCCTATCCTACCTTCATCTTCTTGTCACAGCAAAGTCATAATTAGAGGTCTTGGGGGATAGGGGAGACTCACCAGATGAAGTCTCTGCAGTGGGAACAGTAGGTGGGCTGCCGAAGGTAGGTGGCCATGAACTTGTGGCCGTTGACCTGGTGGACCCTGCGCCTGACGGCCCCCTGCCGCTTCCTGGGCCGCATGCGCTCCCTGAACACACGCTCTTCATTGTCTTTGGGGGCTGAGGAAGGACAAGAGCAGAGAAGAGGACAGAATATGGGTTAGTACACCTTACTATGAGCTTGCACTGCAGAGCGAGCTACCCACCCTTGGATGGGTGGAGGCAGGGCAGGGGAGGAGGCAGCCTTCACATCTGCAGAGGGACTCCAGGATCTGGAGAGTCACACTGCCCAGTGAGCACGCACTGTGGGAGTTAAAGACCCAGAACGCACATCTCCCCACTGTGTCCACATCTATCTGCAGCCTCAGAGTCTATCCCAACCTGAATTCTGTTTCTGGTACATCCTGTTCCTACCCTGGGGTTAAAATGCTCAATGGACTTCAAGGACCTGGGGTTAAAATGCTCAATGTTCAAGTCTTAGCTCAACCTCTGAACACTGTGACCTTGGGCAGATGCTTTGCTACTCTTGGATGCATCTCCCTCAGTAAGTCAAGAACACACTGGCGGGGAGTAGCCAATGGAATGAATCCTCCTTCACCTGGCTGCCTGGTTCAGAGTACTTTACTAGCTGCCTATTTAATCTGGCTTCTTGTTCCTCCCACATACTCAAAATAAGACAACCAAGAACTTTTCCCCAAAGGTCAAAAGGAGAAAGACATGTGACATGGTGAAAGCAGATAGCTTCAGAAGGCTCAAACCCCAGCACCCCACTGGAGGTGAAAGGGCCTTATTTCTTCCTCCCCTCCACTTCTGAGGTTGCCCTGAGCCTAAGAACAACTTGCAAGGGGACTAATAGATGACAACAAAAAATAATAATGATTGTCATGGACTCCATATTTGTGTCCCCCCCCCCCATTTATGTGGTAAAAATAAACACTAGTGGGATGGCGTTTGGAAATGGGCACTTTGGGATATAATTAGGGTTGAATGAAGTAATCAGAGTGAGATCCTCCCATGGTGGGATATGTGTCCTTATAAGAAGAGGAAGAAACTAACCTGGAGAGCTTCTCTCTGCCTCATGAGCACACGTGTGAAGGCAGCTATGTGCGAACTGAAGGACCCTCACTGGAACCAGACCATTCAGGCAGCCTGATCTCAGGCTTCCAACCTCCAGAACTCTGAGAAATCAAGGCTTTGCCAGAGCGAAGACAGTGGGAACGGCTAAGGTACCATGAAAAGTCGCCCTGCAGCTGCTCTGCTAAGTGTGCCACCTCTAGTGAAAGGTGCTATGAGCTCCACTGTGTGTACAAGTGTACCCACTGAGGAACAGAGAGTGTAACTAATTCACTCCTGTTAACACACTTTCTGTGTGGTGGAGCCCAGGTTCTAGACCAGAGAGTGGAGGAGCAGCTGGCATTCCACTGTCCATACACTGCTGAGGAACAGCCCACACTCCCTGCAACAAATCCCCCAAACTGTAACCAGAGTGGTTTTCATTCTAGAAGACTGGAGCTGCCTCTGTCCTCTCCAGAGGACAGAGTGGACAGGTTTTGCATCTCCTGCCAGGCTCCAGGATTCTTCATGTAGGCCATGGGGGGTCCTTGCATGACATAACATAGAATGTACTAGAAGGATCAGCACCCCCCCCAAACACCTGCTGCAACAACCTCTGCCCAACATTCCACCAAAGTGATGTTATTCCTGGGGAAGAAGCCTTGCTCCCTCCTGGATCTCTTTGAATATGAGATTCCCTGCAGTGGCTGTCACTTGTGTGACACAAACAGCTGTTCAATCAAAGGGCATCTTGTTAGCCCAGAAAGGGCAGGGCAGAGGAAAAATAAAACTGAAGGAGGAAAAAGATAAAAATGGGACCAAATGCCCAGGTGTTCTCAGAGAAAGCTGCAGGCTCCAGGTGAACAGGTAGCTGTTTGCTGAGAACTAGCACTCCTAGGCTACAGCTCAAATAGACTTAGATGGCCTAGGCAAGGTCTGCTTGATTGCCCTGCTTCCTGCCCCCACAGCCTGCCTGTGTTTCCTTTGTATCTGGTGCTTACTGTTTCAAAGGGTCTCTAAACTCACTACCTTTAGGGTATAGGAAGCCCTTCACCCCCTATCCTGCCACAACCTAGGGGCCTCAATCCACTGACCAAATTTCTATAGGAAAATAGGTCCCTGGTGTTTTAACACAGAGATATCTATACACACATATTCTCATTCATATTCATTCTCTCTCTCTCTCTCTCTCTCTCTCTCTCTCTCTCTCTTCTCTCCCCTCCTCCCACGCACGGAAGCATAACAATCAGTTCTGCAATTATAGGTGATTTTTTCCCTTTCATACTTTTACTATATTTAGAATGCTCTATTTTTATAAGCAAGAAAAAGATGTGATAGCTAAAAGTCAGATCTATTCAGTAGCCCTCACTTGCTACAAATGCAATCTATAAAAACCCAGTCCGAAAACCCCATTCCTGAGCATTGCAGACCAGGAGATGCATTTTGTAAAAATTATCTTTCACAGAGCTCACCACAGAATACATTTAAACAGTAAGTCAGCCACTAATGGATTTAAGATGCAATTGGGCTTACAAATTTACTAGTCACTTGCATTCTAGAAACTATTTTCAGTTAAAATGGTGATGAGTCCAATTTAATTCTCTCAAAAATACACTGTCCTAATTGTGGCTGAAGTCTTCCCTGAGAATGTAATTCTCAATTTTTTATAGAAATGACCAGCAATGAAATCAAACCTTCTGAACTGTGTTTAACAGGGCAATATAGACACTGATGAATTCAACTGCATTTACTTTTAAGGATCTCTTGGTGGGTGACTCATGGCATGGGAGGTGATGTTTAAAGTTGGGAGGGGTATCTGTGTAGGTTAGGCAGAGTGCCAAGGGTAACTCTTATAAGTTGGATCTCTCTTTGTAGAACTTCCCCCAAAGGTTTCTATTATTCTAGTCCCAGAACATATTTGTACTATCTTTCCAGTCAGATTTTATGTCAAAGACATGGGGAAACAGAAAACAACAAAGCAGAACATGGGTAAATTTGATGCTCCAAATAAGACCTGTATGGGAAGCTACACATAGGAAACAGGAGAGAGGTTTGGAGCCCACAGCTGGGGAAAACACACCTAGACCATATTCCTCCAGACAGGGAGGCCAGGAGGCAGGCTAGGAACACACTCAGCCCTGTCACTGGCAGGGAAGGAAGCAGTCTACTACTTGTGGAAGAAGCCACAGGGTTCCTCTGGCACCCCTTCCCCAGCTCCTCCCTACTGGGCCCTAGGACCCATCACCAGCAACAGATGTCTTCAGCATTTCCAACTTCTGTGAAGGATTTCTTTTAAAATATAACTCCCACTATGCCTGGATTTATTTCTAGACTTTCTATTCTGTTCCATCAATCTATATGTTTGTTTTTATGCAAATATCATACTGTTTTGGTTACAAAAGCTTGGTGATATATTTTGAAATCAGAAAGTATAATGCCTCTAGCTTTGATCTTCTTGCTCATAATTGCTTTAGCTCTCTAGTCTTTTGTGGTTCTATATGAATTTCAGGATCATATTTTTCTGTTTCTGTAAAAATGGCTTTGAAATTTAGATAGGAGTTATATTGAATGTTAGATCACTTTGAGAAGTCTGGACATTTTAACAACATATTAATATTGTTGACTCTTCTAAATCACGAAGAATCAACTGGTCTTCAACAAGGGTGCCAAGAACTAATAATGGGGAAAGAATAATCTCTTCAATAAATAGTGTTGAGAACACTGGATATCTAGATGCAAAACATAAAACTGGATACCTATCTTATACCATATCATTCACAAACATCATCTGAAAATGGTTAAAGACACAAAGACCTGAAATCCATAAGGTTCCTAGAAAACACAGGGGAAATGCTTCTTGGTGTTGTTCTTGATAATGATTTCTCAGATATGGTAGCAAAACACTAACAAAAGCAAAAATATACAGCTGAGGCTATATCAAACTAAAAGACGTTTGCACAGCAAAGGATCCATCAACAGAATGAAAAGGCAACCTATGGAATGGGAGAAAATACTCGTAAGCTATATATCTGATAAAATGTTAATATAAAAAATACATGGAATAGCCGGGCGTGGTGGCGCACGCTTGTAATCCCAGCATTTGGGAGGCTGAGACCGGAGGATCCGGGTTCGCGGCCAGCCTCAGCTACCTAGTGAGGTACTCCGCAACTTAGTGAGACTCTGTTTCAAAATAAAGAATAAAAAATAGGGCTGGGGGTGTAGCTCGGAGGTAGAATGCCCCTGAGTTCAATCCCCAGTACCGCAAAAAAAAAAATACATGGAATAATAATCCAATTTATAAACAGGAAGAGGAACTGAACAGACATTTTTCCAAATAAGAAATACAAATAGCCAACACGTATATGAAAAGATGCTAATCAACACTAATTATCAAGGCAATGCATGTCAAAACTATAACAAGATATCAATTCAGATGTGTTAGGTTGGTTACTACCCAGAAAAACTCCACAAAAGATGAGTATTGGCAAGAATGAAGATAAACAGGAATCCATTCACAGCATTGGTAGGACTGTTGATTGATATAGCCACGGTGGGAAAAAGTATAAAGATCCCTATAAAAAAAAAAAAGAAGAAGAAAAAACTAAAAATAAGAGCTACTATATAATCCAGCACCCCCACTTCTGGGTATACCTACAAAGGAATTGAAGTCAAGATCTTGGAAAGATCTATATTCCCATATTTGCTGAGCATTATTTACAATAACTGAGATACAGAAGCAAACTAAGTTTCTTTTGATGGATGAAATGAACTGTGATACATACATAAATGGAGTATTATTCAGCCATAAAAAGAAGAAAATCCTGCCATTTGGGACAACATGCAAAAACCCATAGGACATTATGCTAAGTAAAATAAACCAATCACAGGACACTTACTACATAATACTGTTTATATGAAGAGTATAAAATAGTAGAACTCTTCAGGCATGGTGGTGCACACCTGCAATCACAGTACTTGGGAGGCTAAGACAGGAGGATCATAAGTTCAAGGCCAGCCTCAGAAACTTTAGCAAGACCCTATTTCAAAATAAAAATAAATAGGGGCTGGCAGTGAAGCTCAGAGGTAGAGAGCCCCCAGGCTCAATCTCTAGTACCACACACACAACAGTGAACAAAATAGTAAAACTTACAGAAGCAGAGAGTAGAATAGTAGTTTTCAAAGCTTGCAGGAAAGAGGAATCACGGTATCACAATCAGGGTGGTATTAATCAAAGGGTACCAAGTTTTAGTTATACAAAATAAGTAAGTCTTAGAGATTTATTGTACAGCATAGTCCCTATAATTAACAATATTGTATTATATACTTAAAAATTTGCTAAGAGGGTGGGTCTGATACCAAATGTCATCACAAAAATAAATGAAAATAAAATACAGCTCCCATGGTAGGGGGCGTCTATCATGTGCATGGTGTGAGTGTGAGAGAATAGGTATACAAATGTATGTATACACATATGCATATTTGAAAAATATATTACATATTGCATGTTATATATAATTTACATATACTATATACTGGTCTATAATATAGCATATATTATATATAATACATATGATATACAATTTGCTGAACCATTTGACAGTAGCAAACTTAGTGTCATTTCACCCCAAATACTTCAGCCTTTATCTCTTAAGAACAAAGACATTCTCACAATATCAGAATCAAGAAATTTAATACTGCCGGGCGTGGTGGCGCACGCTTGTAATCCCAGCATTCGGAGGCTGAGACCGGAGGATCCGGGTTCGCGGCCAGCCTCAGCTACCTAGTGAGGCACTCCACAACTTAGTGAGACTCGGTTTCAAAATAAAGAATAAAAAATAGGGCTGGAGGTATAGCTCGGAGGTAGAATGCCCCTGAGTTCAATCCCCAGCACCGCAAAAAAAAAAAAAAGAAGAAAAAAAGAAATTTAATACTGATATGGCATTATTATCAACATATACTTCATATTTAACTTCCTCCTTGTTCCTAAAATATTCTTTATAGTTTTTAACATTTTTACCCAGGAGTTAATCAAAGGTCTTTCCTCACATTTGCTTGTCAGATCTCTTCAGTCTCCTTAGTCTACAAGTTCCTTTTTTCTGTTCTACAATACATTTATGAAGTCATATAGGATGTTCCCCAACCTGAATTTGCTTGTTTCCTCCCAATTAGTATTGGTTTAAATGAAAAGAATACCATACAGATCTGTGTATCAACAAATTCAAATATTTCCATCAAGATCCTTACAGATAACTATGTAAATGACATGAACATAAAATGCATAGAAGGAGAAATGTTAAGTATTCTTACTAGCACTCTTAAAAATACAAAACAGAGCCATCTTGATTTAACACTGACATAACATTTAATATCTAGTAAAGCAATAAATTTATTTCAAAATTATATTATCCACTATTGGCAGGCTACTAGGAAACCAATTTATTCTTTCACTGCTAGAGGTAATGTCAGCTGACATACATTTTCAAGAAAGCAATATTACAATGCATAGCAAACACAGTAAAGAGATCCACATCTTTTGATTTGGAAATTCCTTAGGAATTAATTCAAAGTCAGTAATTAAACAGATACTAATACATATATATACATATAGTGTGTATGTATATGTTGATACACAGATCTGTATGGTATTCTTTTCATTTAAACTAATACTAATTGGGAGGAAACAAGCAAATTCAGGTTGGGGAACATCCTATATGACTTCATAAATGTATTGTAGAACAGAAAAAAAGAATATATATATATACATAAGTATATATGTATATATATGTATTAGTATCTGAATATATGTATGATATATATGAATATATATATATATGATATATATGAATATATATACAGATACTAATACATATATATGAATATATATACCGATACTAATACATATATATGTAAATATACATATACATATATATGTATTAGTATCGGTATATATATTCATAACTTGTAGATGTAACCCTTTGCATACCTATATTAGCCAACAAGTAGAAATAATTTGTCTAACATTAGAAGTGTGGTCTAATGACATAATTATATTATGTCTATAGTGAGTTAAAAATTTGTGAGGGAGAGCTGGGCGTGATGGTGCATACTTATAATCCCAGTACTTGGGAGGCTGAGACAGGAGGATTGCAAGTTCGCAGCCAGCCTCAGCAACTTAACAAGGCTCTCAGCAACACAGTGAGACCTGTTTCCACATAAAATATAAAATAGGTCTGGGAGTGTAACCTGGAGATAGAAGGCCTCTGGGTTCCATCGCCAGTGCCATCAAAAAAAAAAAAAAAATGTGAGGGAAGCCTAAAGCAATAGGGAAATGTAGCACAATACTGTGAAAGCAGGATGCCCAAGAGCACAACCCTACATAAATATAGATATAAGAATTATGCTACAGTATAATGATGGGATTATGTGTTTGGGTGTTTTTAGGCTGTTCTCTAGTCTCTCTGGTGACTTTTCAAGGCTTGCTCTCTACCAGAAGCAATGGGTAACAGAAGGCTGCCCTGTGCTATGGGAATGGGGGCTTCCTGGAATGGGGGTTCCAGAAGTTGCCATGGAAAACGGGGGAGACGACAAACTTCATCAGCTTCCCATCGGCAGCCAGGTACCAGATCCAGCCCTACACCTTTCTCTGGAGGTTGCTTGTTGCTGTCACTGAATGCACTCAGCCATGTGCAGCTGGTGTTGACTATTCATTTGCCTTGGTCTTGGAGGTAAGCCAAGGTTGGCTGACCTACCAAGGACCCATCCAGCTTTTTGCGGACCCCTTATTTTATGGCTGTATCTGTCTCATAGCAGAAGGGGTGACCCTGAGCTGGGACAGGCCAATGCAAAGCTGGATATTCTTTATGAAACTTTCTATGGAAACAGAAATCCTGGCTGGTCATATATAATGACAATTTGCAAAAGGCATAAAACTGAGCAGAAATGTCCTCTGAAGCAACTACAAGATCTGCAGCAACCCCAACCCTCAACAGAATTTGACACAAGCCATGTTTTCTATTTCCTTCAATTAGTCTATAAACTTCAAACTCCTAAGAGCTTTTATACCAATGAATATTTAACAGCTCTCATGTGTGGAATAATCTATGACACGTTGTAGGCAGGTGGTGGGAACAGCAAAAAAGAACCTGCAACCTGCATTTATTATTCTGTTTATCTATTATTCTGTTTATCTAACCTCACCCTGGTCCCTTTTCCTTGGTGGTGAGACTTAGCAGTCTAAACCAGAGGTACACCAGAAGATGCAGAGAGGTTGACTCTGGCCCTAAGCCCTACACCACCTTCTCTGGCCAGTCTAGTCACTGAAGGCTTCACTGTTCCACTGTCAATCTCCCTTACCAGCCTCATGTCTATGTGCACAAAAAGGAGCCAACATTACCCCCATTGAGGTCAAGGGTATCTTCAACTTGACCTTCTCAGGATGCCTTTCAGTTTAAGAAAATCCAGCAGGGATTTCTAATTAGTCTCAGGTTCATAAACTCCTGGAGGCCAGGACTTCCTTCCATGGTATTTGTGGCAAGAGCTACGAAACTCAAAGGCCAACTTTGCCTGGACTAGACCCACCAATAGGCCTGATTGGCCTCTGGGCACCACTGGCCACCTACTCTCTATTCAGAGCACACACAGTTCCTTCCACAAGAGGGTGAGCTGGGGGCTCTTCCTTGTTCTGAGTTCCCTCTTTGACTCTTACTTCCGAATTATGGTTCAACTTAGGTGTTAGGAGACAGGACAAGTTTTGCCTTTGCTCCAAACTTGCTTTACATCTTTGAACAAGTCATTTAATCTTTTCGGGCCTCTGTTTTCTTATCTATCAAGAGGCAGAAATGCTAGGGCTCAGCTGAAACCCTGAGCTGGCAGGAGCAATGTTGAGCCATGTTAGAGCTTGGCCTCTGGGGAGTATAATTTTGCCTTTCAATGTTTCTCTGGTTTGACTTTATAGACTTGTTGGTATAAAAAAAAAATGCAAAGTCAATGGAAGAAAAACAAGGTACTAAAAAAAATCAAAGCAGCAGTGCTTTTTATTATTTTTTTTCCATGCAAAAAAATAGGTCATAATAGTTTCAAGTGAAATAAACGCTTCATGACAGTAGTTTTAAATATCAAGTAAATATTTACATGATGCTGAAGAGTACATCCTACATGCTGTACTCTCACAATACATTAAGAAAATTATCATGTTCAAAACAGGAAAGAGGAAACGGCGATTAATTCCTTCAGAGAGATGATCCTAGGTTATCTGTATCTTCCCGGCCTCACACAATGTACATCAGAAGCATCAGAGAGCAGAGTCTTGGGATTGTTTGCATGCTTTATTTGGTGTGTAATCTAATCAGAAGAGCACTGGTGGCATTTCAAGATTAGCATCTCAAATTTAATATAAACCATTTTCTTCTTCCTCTTCTTCCCTTTCTGAATGACCTTTGCTGTGCTCATGGCAGAGCTTATGCTCTGTCCAGATAGGAGAACAAAACAACTTTGTGCTTTATAGGAAAGAAAACAATCTGTGAAGACACTGTACTTTCATAGGGCAGTGCCAGAGTAAATGGAAGTAACAATGGGAGAAATGGGGCGGGTCACCCCCAGTCTCTCTGCTGGCACTTGCTGGTGCCAGGGAGAACAGGGAGAAGTGCTAGGAAGAGGGATTTCACTTAAGCAGGACTTCTGCTTGCCTGAGGCTTAGGTAGATTTATTCATTCATTCATTCCCTCCTCCAGCCATTCAGTTATACATTAGAATCACAGTGGAGAATTTGGTGCCCAAGGAAAGCCACAACCCCAGGAGGAAGCCACAGAACAAAACACCCTCCCTGCAAACCTGCTAAAAGCTCAAAGCAGACTCCCAGCCCAGGAAATCAGCCAAATGGGACAGCAGCCAAGGGAGGGACCAGAGTCCCTACAGTGACAGTGATGTCCAAGACGGACCACAGGAAACCGATCCATGGCTGAAGTCTTGGGCACCTGAGCATTGTGGGGTTTACATACCATGGTGTCAGGTCCTGCCTGTTTTTGCATTTAGGAAACAGCATTAAAACTTGCTTGTGGAACAGCAGTCCCAGTCTTCACTGGGTGTCTGTCTGTCCCCAGGGGCTATCTGGCAGTTGTGTGTGTGTGGGGGGGGGGGGGGGGGGGGGGGGGGGGGGGGGGGGGGGGGGGGGGGGGGGGGGGGGGGGGTGGTGTTGGGAGTGGGGGTGGGGTCAATACCAAGTGAGGTCTCTCTGACATCCCCTCCTCCCTCAAATAAACAGCAAGCTTTGTAATATCATGGGTACTGCAGCTGAAAAGGTTATGGGGTCATTTACTGAGAAGCCCACGCCCTTCCAGTGCTGTTTACATCAGCCATTCCAATCATCCATCTGAGCAAGGCAGAGTTCATGGAAAGGTGAAGCAGAGTGAACCAGAAACCACAGCCTTTCATGCCCAGGTGGCCATTTGCTACCTTGCCATGCAGAGATGCTCGAAACTAAGCACCTGTAAGATTTCCTTGAATACTGACATGAGCTAAGTTTTTCTTTCCCCTAAACTATTTCCTTGCTAAGGCAGTTTTGAGCTCTCACTAATTTTTAAAGGGAAAATTAAAAAAGAAAAATCATGGTTCCTCCCAAGGAGATCTGTAGTCTTGGCCAGGGTTCTCATGAAGCTGACCGGGTGGGTATTTCTTCCTAGACTACTTAGGAAAGAAGGAACATTTCAGGGACCCAGAAGACAAAAAGAAGGTAAAAAATAGTGGAAGAAAGATGAGACAAAGGAGACAGAGAATGAGAAATAAGAAGAGTAGAAAGAAGGATCTTGTTAAATCACTAAGCCCAGGCTTTGAATTAAATTACCTCATATCTTCCCTGAAAGGAGTGAGTTCTTTTATATAAGACAATCTACTTCCCTGGGCCTTTGGTTCCTACTGACCAAGATGTGAGTTTGCCTTCCTTCCCCCTTCCTTGGATTAACCCAGGCCCCCCATCTCAGGGCAGGCACTGGGGAGATGGACCTTCCTTAGGAAGCTTCCCATAGTGAACCAGCTCCAAGGTTATACAGAAACAGTGATGCTGGTCTGAGCTCTGTGGAACATGTGCACCTCCAGGCAGTAAGAAAGAAAGTCCATCCTCCAGGTCAGTCCTGAGGCTGCAAAAATTTAGTATTTCTTCTTCTCCTTTTTTTTTTTTTTTTTGTTGTTGTGGTGGTAGTAGTGGTACTGGAGATTGAACCCAAGGGCATTCTACCTCCCAGCTACACCTCCAGCCCTATTTTTCATTCTTTATTTTGAAACAGGGTCTCACTAAGTGGCAGAGGGCCTCACTAAGTGGCTGAGGGTGGCTGCAAACCTGCAATCCTCCTGTCTCAGCCTCCCAAGTACTGGGATTACAAGCCTGTGCTACCACACCCAGCTTCCTTCTTCTTAAATAAACATTATCTTAACAGCAATTAGCAAAGCCCTGATCAAATTTTATTACTGGAAAATTAGAATTGAGAGGTTAAAAGTGTGTGTGTATTGTGTGTTGTGTATGTGGGGTGTGTGTGTGTGTGTGTGTGTGTGTGTGTGTGTGTGTGTGTGTGAAGGCAGAAGAAATAAATAAAGTCATGACTTTATTGTTCTTTCAAACCACTTTGTTCAGGAAGGACGACCATCCTTCATCCTGGAGCTGCCCTGGCTTCTCCAGCTACCAACCCAACCCAAATGAGAAAAGGAGGTTCTTTCTGTATCTGCTGTCAACACACAAGAGCAGGGCAACCATCTTCCTCACTGGGGAGCTCCGTGCTTTTTGAGAGCTCACTCAAGATTCTTCCCCATTATTAGCAGCTCAAGAGAAGAATTCCAGGTGATTTCTGGGTGAAAACTACTTAAAACTCAACATGTCCTTCACCAGAAAAATGATGGTTCTCAACCTCTCCTTTGCTGATCAGAATACAAAATGGCTCTGCCACTTTGAAAAGTGGTTTCTTAAAATATGAAATTCAGACTCACCATACACAAGCTAGCAACCCCAAACCTATATATTTATTTAAATGAGATGAAAACCTATGCTCACACAAATACCTATCTGCAAATATTTATAGCGGCTGTATTTATAATCACCAAAAACTAAAAATAATCCAAATGTCTGTCAACCAGGGAACGGAAAAACAAACTGGTGTGCATTCACACAGCAAACTTCTACTCAGCAACAACAACAACAAAATGAATTGTGGATACAGGCAACAAATATAAATTTAAAAAACCACAGTCAATAGGCTATGTACAGACTGTATGATTATATTTAAATGACATTCTGGAAAAAGGGAAGTTAGAGGCATTGAAGAGATCTGTGATTCCCCAGGAGGGGCTAAGAGTGGGCAAAGGGAAAAGATAACAGGAAGCCGGGCGTGGTGGCGCATGCTTGTAATTCCAGTACTTGGGAGGCTGAAACAGGAGGATTGCAGGTTCACGGCCAGCCTCAGCTACCTAGTGAGGTACTCCGCAACTCAGTGAGACCCTGTTTCAAAATAAAGAATAAAAAATAGGGCTGGGCATATAGCTCGGAGGTAGAATGCCCCTGAGTTCATCCCCAGTACCGCAAAAAAAAAGAAAAAAGAAAGAAAAAGATAACAAGAGAATTGAGGGGAGGATGAAACTATTACATGTTTTAATTATGGTAGTGGTTTCATAACTACATGCTTTTAAAATTTGCAAACTGTATATACTAAAAAGGGTGAATTTTACTGTGTGTAATCTTAATTTTTTAAAAAATGAAAAAAATAACAAAGGAGGACCTATTATGTCCTTAGTCCTGTGACAAGAGCTGCTAGACATTGAATGAGTGGCCCTGAGGGTGGTTTAGAATGAACATTGATCTGAAACATTTAAGAAGCCAGCCATTGAGTACTCCAGGGGACAGACCAGGCTGCCACTGTGAGCTCAGAGCAAGCTGTGGTGCCCAGCCCCCTCAGCAGTGTGGTTCCACCTTAATCCCTAGCCTTTTAATTCTTTCTCTCAAGCACTTACCACTCCCTTAGGTAAGTCTCAGAAGCCATGCTTCTTCCCTCCCAGATTCTAATTACCTCAGTTTCCTTCCTTCCTTCCTTCCTTCCTTCCTTCCTTTCTTCCTTCCTTCCTTCCTTCCTCCCTCCCTCCCTCCCTCCCTCCCTAGGACAGGTCTTTCTTCCCTCTCCTAATCAAAATCTTTCCCATGCTTTAAGATCTCACTTTTCCATGAAAATTTTCCTTTTCAGAGAAGTCCATAGGGATCTCCTCTTCTCTGAACTACTACAGCACTTGGAATCTTGACTATTCAATTGGATATTCATCCATTAAGCATTTAATTATATACTTTCCGAGTGCTTGATGTGGTGTTCACATTGTTTGCTTGGCTTGATTGCTAGTTACTTTAGGAAAAAAAAGTCTGAGGTCTCTCTTGCATCATTCTCCCCATCCTTGCCTAACACCCTCATTGCTAGTTCTAATCATTATTAATTGAGTAAAATACCAAAGTATTGACAACAATAGGTAAGAAAAGCAATATGGTGTCGAACACATTGTAATTCACCCACTTATAGCTCAAAATTACTGTGTATTTTTCCATGAACACCATGTGATTAAAATGTATTTTCACAAAATAAAAGCTAGCCCCAGTTCCAAACTATTTTAACAATCCATAAAGGACCACAATAGCATGATAAGTATATACACCTCTTGCCATGTAATTTTTTCCAATATAAGATTTCTTTCACGTTACAGCATGTTGAAATGAGGGTTCTCACCTCCTTCTTTTTTAAAAAAAATATTGATCTAACAATGTATTCTGTATTTCTTCTCTTTCAAGAAGCTAGGCATCTTGAGTTAATATGCACTTTCTGTGGATATTTCCTGTTTTCATGTGTGCTGATACTTAAATAGTTCAATTTAATTCATCTTTTAATCCTGCAGAATAGAGATGAAAAAACATCACCATGCTGGGGTCTCCTGTTATATTTCCTTGGGTATTCTTTGGCCATCTTAATAGTAAAGGATAAGTGGATGACACAATATAGATAAAGAATTATTTGATTGTGAGGAAATTATCTTCAGAAATTTCCCACTTGGCCATGTGAAGTCTTTTGCCTCCACATTGTTTGGAGTGATAAGGAAATCATCAGCTTCACCAGGTTTGGATTTATGAACACTTTTTAATAAAATCATGGAGACTTGGGTGAATAAGTTTGGAAACTATTTTCTTCTCTGCCAACAAACACTTGTGCTCGCAAAGACCCTGTGTACTCCAAAACTCCCTTGAGTGTAGGGAAGGAGCACTGAGAAGATTTGGAATGTCGAGATCTGAGATCATTGTCCAAACTATGAATTCTACCAAGGCCCAGTCCTTTCTAGCTATAGCCTAAAGGCTTGAGTTTAAGTGCGTCCCCAGGTAGACAAAGTGACAGAGACAAACACAAGCAACCATAACTATGAGGACATCTTAAACATAAAGAATTAGGCCAGTGAGTTCTCAAACTTGAGCTTTCATCCAAATCCCTTGGGGACTTATTAAAGCAGATTTCTGGGTCCTACCTCAGAGTTTCTATTCAGTAGGCTGCAGTGGGGCCTGAGAATCTGCATTCTAAAAACTCCCCAGGGTTACTGACAGCCTGGAACTGAGTGCTTTTTAAAAACCACTGCTATGTTGTCTATAGTCCTCTGGGTCACCAGAATGATTGGGGATTTCTGTGCTGACAGACGGGAAACAGCTCCAGATTATCCTTCAGCACTCCAGACCACCCTGCAGACAAAGCAGCCAGGTGACAGGGACAGAGCTCCTTAGGTACTTCTAGCAACCTGTCTCCAGGTGGGTAATCAGGGTGTCTCTGAATCCTGCTGTGGCACAAAGCTACCTGGTGGGCAAGAGAAGCAGCTCTTATGACAAGTGACAAATGGCAACAAAACAAATGGTTGAGTGAAGGACTCACAAGAGGGAAACAGTGTCCCTGCATAGTAGAATGCCCAGGCCCTACATCCTGCCCCGCAGCACCTGCTGTGTGCCACTAATACAGCCAAGCCCATGAAGGGCTGGAGGAGGACAGGGCCCAAGGTGCTTCAACCTCAGATGAAGGGGCTGAAGTCCTGCATGCCTGCCCCTCCCCAGCAGCTTGTGTCTCTGATCATTTGTGCCTCCCACAACTTGGATACTGAGGCAATTCTTTCTATATCCTCCAGTGAGACACCTGGAGCCTTGCCCCCTACAAAACAGTGGGTTTTGTTTGTTTGTTTTTTAATCTATGCCCTGGTCCTTCCTTTAGAGATTCCCATTTCAATAGTCTGGGAACAGTCCTTAATCCTCACAAGGAAATCTTTTTTGGGGGGAAGTGTGTGCTGGGAACCTGGGGCATTCTACCTCTGAGATACACTCCTCAGCTCTTTTTCATTTTCTATTTTGAGACAGGGTCTCACTAAGTCGCTGAGGCTGGCTTCAAACCTGTCATCTCCCTGTGTCAGCTTCTCAAGTACTAGGATTATAGGTATGTGCCACCATGCCTGACTATACAAGAATTTTAAAAAAGCTTCCCAGGTGATTTTAACAGGAGAACAAAGCTGAGAAGCTGGTGGACCAGAGCTGGGCTTCTGGGCTGCATAGCCTACACTGGTGTTTCTCACGTTCCCTGCCCTTTGCCTAGGGATGAGGGTGTTTTTCACAGCAAGGATATTTGTTTCATTCCAAGAACCAAGAGAACTATAGAAAAGGGTGTTTAAATAGGATTTCTTAAGTTTAATAGGTAAGGACACCAGGTGATCACAGGGGAGAGATAGGGCAGCATCCATGCCTCAGGAAAATAGACAGCTTTTGTGAATCCATTCACCTTTGAAAACTTGACCTCTCCGAGCCTCCCCAATACTCGCAAATTAGGTTCAACAGGTACAAAAATAATTAGAACCAATATTGAATGACACTAGCTCCTAGCCCTGGCTGCACAACACCTGCTCACCTGGAGAACACTGAGATGTACCTGGGGCCCAGCCAAGTGAGTCACAATCAAGTGGAGCCAGGTACTGGGACTGTGCTAAAGCTCACCAGGGGACTCTAATATGCAGTGGTTATTAGGAGGCACTGAGAGAAAAAGTGGGCCGTGGTCCCACCAAAAATCGGGAGAGGCATCGAGGGACCAGCCTTGACAAAGAGAGTGGCTTCTGACTCAACAGCTGCCAATGACATTGAAAAAGTGTTTTGGTTCAGAGATTTCAGAAGGTATTCTAGAGGAAGGGGGTTGGGTATTTAGGAACAGGGAGAGGAAAAGGAAGAGACGGAGAGGTAATGGAAGAGAGGAAGTGGAGAGCATGCTTTATCCAAGTTGAGAAGTGCATGAAGAATGCCCTTACCAGGGAGTCCACTAATAGTGGAGAAAGGCTTGGCTTTGACACTTACCAGATGCCACCTGGGCTGAGTCGTCATCCCTGCCTTGGTCTCATGCTCCCAGACCTAACTGAAGGTGATGAAGGGGGGAAAGAGAAACACCCTAATACACAAACATATCAAAGTCAATCACTAGGGGGTGGGAAGTGGGGAATGGTTAAATGAGTGCTGTGTGCATGTGTGCCTCTACCAGCTTGTACCTTACAAAGATGCACAATTACAATGCACCAGATATATCCCATTACATGGGATGGCTCTGTGTTTTCAAATCTTCTCTGGTGCTGAGATTCTCCAGCTGTGTTCCATTAAGGTGGCCAGGGTGTTAAATGTGTGTTTACCTAGACCTTACAGCAATGGGGAAAGAGGTTTCAGAGGCCAGTGCCTCCCAGGTCATCAAACACAAATGCTGGAGTTTGAGGATAACTGGTCTGGGCTTGGTGCAGAGGGATCATTAGAATCTCATTATCTCAAACAGCGCTCAGCAATGTCAAGAAAGCAATTGGCTGGATCTTCCATCAGTAAGATGAGCTTTCAGGCTGAACTCAGCCTACCTGAACTCCCACTGTAACCTACAGTCTCATTTGGTTTGCTGTTTTTTGTTCTAATCTTTTATAAGTTGTCTAATAGAATCTGGTGTTGTGTGGCACAACATGACTTCAACAAAGCACTTTCAGTCTTCTTTTTCTAACAAAAGTGGTGTGGAAAGCCACATGTCAATGTACTTTCCATCAATCAAACCTAATTTGAAGTGTACATTAAGTGGTACAAGGATGCCCTGTGGTGAGTGCTTTTGAAGAGTCACTAAATGTTTTAGTAATGCTAATAATTATACCTTAATCCAACTATTTGGTAAATCTAAATTTTAACATAGCAATTTCAGTGTGAAAGAGAGCTTGCTTTATGCTCCTTTAATTTGAACTCTTACCAATGGGACCTGAGGTATTTTCTAATAAATTTTGCTTGTAGTTCATGCTCCTTTATAATGTATATTTTTGGTAAAAGGAGGGATGTGTTGAGTCAATGAGAGAAAGTGAGTGAGAAATAGCATAACGCAAGGACTTGTGTATGCTCCCGGGCCCACGAGCAGTGTGGCACAAGAAAATGAACATAGTTATTATGAGTTGGGGTCCTGGATTCCAACTTGTGTGCCCTTGGATGAGTTCCTTTCTTTCTTTCTCTGGCCTTTAGTTTGTTAATCTGTGTGAAGGAAATGCCAGGCTAAGTGATTGATTCCAAGTCCTTTTCAGTGCTGATAGCCCAAGATTTCAGGGAACTTTGAAGAGGTTAGCTCAGCTGAGGTGGTTCAGTTTTATAGTTCTAGGACCACTGTGTGTGTGTGTGTGTGTGTGTGTGTGTGTTACTAGGGATTGAACCCAGGGACATTCTACCCCTGAGCTATACCTACAGCCCTATTTTGTATTTTTTAATTTGAAACAGGGACTCACTAAGTTGCTGAGGCTGACTGCGAACCTATAATCCTCCTGGCTCAGACTCCTAAGTATTGGCATTACCAAGCATGCACTACCATGCCTAGCTCTGTTTGGGCTTTTAATAAGCTTGGCACAAACTCAGAGGCTACAGTGCAGGAAAATACATTGTGCATGATTGTATAGGTTGTGCACTGACAAAACCCTTCAGCTGATGCTAATCTGCTCCTGCACAGGGCTGCACTGGCTCAGATGGGGCCCCCCCATTTTGTTAGGTAGGTGCTGCATGGTCTAGCTTGGCCCTAGGGAGAGCAGGACCTTTAAACCCAGAGGCAGCAGAGCACAAATCTGTGATTAAAGTCCAAGTGTGGCCTCATGTCAAAACAGCTTCCCTTCTCACCCGGGAGGATTGCAGGATCAGATATCAAGGCTGTAGACACATAATATTGCCTAGTTTTGATGAAGTCAGGGTTAAGTGGGAATTACGAAAGCTCAAGGACTTGCAAGGCAGAGAGACATATCTGAGATGACTGTGTCTGGAAATACTACATAACAGTCTTTATGAAGCTGCTTCCTGGATGACCTGGCTTCTCCCCCATGGCATTAGGTTAGAGTGGTCTAGAGCAGTGGTACCGGGTCCTGGTCATAATCAGAGTCACTGGGGAAACTGGTGCAGCCACAGACTGCACTGGGATTGGACCTATCATTTTAGTCAACTGCCCAGGAAATCTGCTGTAGCCAGTATAGCAGCAGGCAGATTGCAGTTTGTGAAGAACACTGGCTTAAAGTGACAGTCTGGATACTGGGTATTACACCACAGGAAGGTTCAGAGTATAATTCATGATAGTGACCACAGATAGACAACACCAGGGTATGTACAAGGATACTACTTGGGGCTTTCTGCCATGGTAGACAAGTGAACATAGTCCTAGGCAGAAAACCTTGGGGCCACCAACTAGACAAAGAGATAAAGTAATGAGCCTGGTAGTTCAAGGACATGGGCCGAGTTCTCAGAGGTACTCAGAGAATGCCAGTCCTCGTGCTACTACTGGTTCCCAAACACATCTCATCTTGAACTAACAGAAGCATGAACAAGAGAGGCTGGGCTGATCTGCATCCCCCATCCCCTGGCCCCACCCAACCATTTCTCTCTCTTTTCTGTGTGCTTGAAGCAATCTTTTTTACTCCATGCCTTATTAGACACTTGGCCCAAGACATCATCAAACCAGGGAGCTGATAATCCCTAGGGAAACTGGGGCAGAGTCAAGAATAAACCCTGGTAATGACCTTGACAGCTATTTTCTCCTCACCCAGCCAGAGTTCCTCATGCAAATGAGCTGTGACATCTTTATCAGCTGTCCTCAAAATTAGAATGTGAGAAGCAGAAATAAATTAGCTCTCTGTGAGTGTAACTGAAAGTCTGCCAGCAAATTTCACGATAAAGCTCTTCATCATAAAATGTGAAAATCAAATACACTTGTCCAAAGATCAGAGATTGGCTGATGTCCCTTATGGGTTGATAAATTACCTGATCTATAAAGCAGTGGCCTGTTTTTACTCCTACTTTTAAAACTAAACATTCACTTTTGGTAAATATATTAATTTCATTAAAGAGAAGAAGAAACCTGAAGACAGCTTTAGTCTTTGGTCAAAATTTCATTTTACAGGAAACTATTTAGTTATGTTTCCCAGGATACCAATTAGAGACAGATTTTTTTAAGGATTTATTTTAGGCAAGTGCTTTGCTTCATAAAACTCAGGAAGAAATTAAAAATGTGAATAGATCTATAACCACTTGAAAACATCAGAAATTAAAAAACCAATGCATATCCAGTTTAAATCCCAACAAGTTTCTTAAGGAATTGGAGAAGCTGATTCTATAACTCACTGAAGAAAAATAGCAAAAAATAGCAAAGAATGTTGACAAGAAAGAATAAATAATAGAGGCCTCCACTATGCAATATAAAAATATATTTTACAGCTAAAACAAATAAAACAGTTATACTGGCTCAGGGAACTAGACAGACAAAAGGAATGAAACAGATGAGAAACAGGGTTTTGATAGGGAAATCATAGATTGATTACAATATAATCCTAGGTCCACAGGTGGCCAATTGGGAGGAAAATAGAAATAGACCCAAATGTGATGAGAAAAACTCTAAAACTTTCATTTTTGAGTAAGAAGTGTTTTTGTGTCATTTAGAGGATGTATTAAACAGAATTAAACAGAATGTAAAAAGCACAAGTCAAATATAATCCTATTAAAATGTAAAATTTTCTGCAGAGCAGAAAACACCATAAATAAATTATAAGAACAAGCCAGAGACATGGAGAGAAGATATTTGCAACAGATAACAAACTCAGACTCTGTTCAACATATATCAAAAACTCCTACCTTTAATAAGAAGAAGACCAATGCCTAAGAAGAAAAAATAAGCAAAGGATAGGAATATTCTCTTCTCAGGGGACAGATAATTGCCAATAATACTAAAAGGAGCCTCAACCTTACAGGTAATCAGAGAAACACAAATTAAAACAATAGTGAAAAGCTATGTTATAATAATTGGCTGGAAAAAAATTAAAATATGGCATTATTAAGTGCTGGTGAAGATATAAACAAATTCTTTCATACTACTGTTGGGGGTGTGAATTATTATAACCATTTTTGAACAGCAATTTAGTAACAATCGATTAAGCTGATGGTATGCATACTCTACAAACCAGCGTTTCTTTCCCAGGTATACATTCTGGAGAAAGTAGTACATATGTATATCAAGAGACACAAAGATAAACCCCAGAACACTTTATGTGGTATAAAAAGTTACAAATAACTTAAACATTCGCCAAAAAATAAATGACTATAAAGTGTGATATTGTCCTATGAAGAATATAATATAGCAGCTTAAAAGAACAAGGTCTACTATATCAACCAGATAATCTTTAAGACATAATGTTCCTTTTAAAAGACAAGCTACAAAAGAACATATACAATATACTATTTGTATAAAATAAAATTTATAACACAAAACTCTGGGTCTGTGGAGCTCTTGCTTTAAGCCTCCATTATGGGACAGCAGAGTCCTTGCTCTCTCCCTCTCTCTGCTTCCCATTGCTATGCCCTGAGCTCTTCACACCTGGCCTGACATGGACAGAAACTCTGAAATCTTCAGAACTGCAGGGAAATAAGTCTTCCTTCCTCTAAATTGATTGTGTATGGTCAGGCTTACTGGGCCACAGCAGTGAGAATATTGACTAAAACAATATAGTATATGGCCTTTTGTGACCAGCTAGACATGGTGCTTTCAAGGTTCATCCATGCTGTAGCATGTGTTAGTATTTCATTTCTTTTTATTACTGAATACTATTCCCTTGCATGTACAAACCTCACTTTATTTATGTGGTTCTGTTTTTGTAACTAAAAACAAATCCACTAGGTGACAGAGATTCAGAGAGTTTTCTGTTTGCCCTGTTTAGCTATGTATTACATTTGGTGGCTGAGTATTATGGTTTGGATCTGGAATGTCCCCCCAAAAGCTTGTGTGTTGAAAGCCTGGTCCCCAACATGCAAGGTTCAGAGGCAGGGCATGGCCTTGAGGACTGGCTGTCTTCAAGGCCCCCTCCTGTCTCTATCTTTGCTTTCTGTCTGCCATGAACTCAGTAACTTTCCTCTGCCATGCCCCCTACTGGAGCTGGCCCACCATGGACTGAAACTCAAACTGTGAGCCAAATAAACTTTCCTTTTCTAAGCTGTTCTGGTTAGGTATTTGGGTCATGGCATGAAAAGCAGATGAACACACTGAACAATGGTAGAGGAGCTAAACATCTCACAGCCTAGTTTGCTAAGCGTCCGCATCAGAGAGACATTCTTGAAGTTCCTGGCTGCTGCAAGCCACCATGAGACCATGTTACATGTCCCTGGTATACAGGAGTTGAGATTCCTCTGAGAAGCAGTGATAGCTAACGCTTGCACTGCTACAGCATCCTGAAGTGTTCTGGAACATGCTCACACTCACATTTATTCATACGTTTTTTCTTCAACAGAAACCCATTTGTCACAATCTGGCTCTACCCACCTCTAGTTTATGTCCTCTTTAATGGCACTCCACCAAGAACCTCTTACATCTGACTAATTTCCAGGGATCCAGCATGGATCTCACCAGGATTAGAGACAGTTAGCTGGCAGGCTGACTATCACCATTTGTCAGCATCTTTGACCTTCTTTGAATAAGAGTTGGCACTCCAGCTGATGTCTTTGGGGTTAGACAGCTTTGTTGTTCAGGCCTATACCTTCTTTCCCCTCAAATGGATGGAAGTATCACTCATACCCGCTTTCCCTTCAAACCCTTGAAAGAATTGAACTAGCATGTCCCAGGGTTCTGACTTGGGTCGTTTATAACCTGCATCATTTCCATAAAATTTTAATGAATTCAAGTGAAATGAGCCAGAAAAAAAATAGTAAAACAAATAGGCCAAATGGCCTTGTAGAGTTAGTTACAGTTGACCAAGCATGACTCACAAGCACCAGTGATCTTATAAAGGGTCCTGCCATGGTCCCAGAGCCTGGTAGTGGGCAGGAAGGTAAGAGATGCAGGTCTCCTTTGGGGTCCTTTACAGAGCGGGTCTGCAAGTTCTGTCATCTTGGTTATTATTCAGCCAATATCCAATGCCCTGAGAGGACCTCTGTCATGTTCAAAATCAATCCTGCCCTTGCAGATAGGAGAGTTAATGGCATTAATTAACACAAAATAACTTGTACATGGCATTGGATCCTCTCTTTTTTTTTTTTTTTTTTTTTTTTTTTTTGGTTCATCATAACCACCAAGGTATAAGTGGCCTCAAGGTATTAGGAGATGGGGATGCCTTTCTCTAAATGGTCTCCTCCCACCAGTGTCTGATATTCCACTATTAAAGTTGTCCTTTCCTCCCAAGAAGCTGTATAAAACAAAGTCCTAGAGCCCTGGCTTTGGGATCAACTGAGGATTCTGATTCTGGCCCTTACTAGTGGGGCACAGTTATGGGGCCTTTCTGTAAGGCATCGGTAAGGAAAGGGTAATGATAGTATCTACCTCTTAGGTGACTATGTGATAACTCATGGAAAGCACTTAGCATAGTGCCTGGTGTATAGTAGTAAATAACAGCTGTGGCTGTAGTGATTGTATAGCATCATCCTCCCTAGATAAAATCCTGCTAAGACTGAAATACTCCTCCAACACATCCTAGTCTTAGTGCATTGATGAGTCAGCCATTTCCTGCCTAGTGGGAAGAACCAGGGATACCTGAAGGCCAGGGAAGAGGGAGGTTGGAAGAGGAGCAGGAAGCAGGAGAGCCATTAGTGGAGAGGAAAGGAGAGTAAGATCACACCTGTCCCACCTCCAAAACATTGCAAAGTCAGTCATCTCACAGTGACTTCACCAGCCTAAATGTCCAAGGATTTACAAGTGAAGTAATTTTGAGGGTTTTTACTTGAGAATTTACATAACGTAGAATGCACAGATTTTAAGTTGACAAATCAATGAATTTTGACAACTGTATATGGCAGTGTAGCTATCCCTTCAACTAGAACTGTCTTTTATGTGACCATACAGAGTTAAGTATCAGGAGACACACCGGGCTCCTTTCCTATAGTTCTGGTACCCAAGGCCACCCACAGAACAAAAGTAGCATCAAAAAGTCCAAATGCAATAAATGGAACTACAATAGTTAAGCAAGCTGAAGATAGAACTGAGTCATCAACTAAGTGCTTCGGCCCTAAAAGGCTTGAGGTCAATGGGTCCAGACATGGATATGCCTGGCATGGCCCTGAGGAGGACTGAGCACTGCAATAGACCTAGAACACCTACATTCTTTCCACATTGACTCAGCCATCGCCACTCTGTCTTTGAATAGATTGCATCACAGATCAGTGCCTCAGTTTCCAAACCTATGAAACAATGAGAGCAGACCAAACACTTCTGCATCTTTTGGCTTTAGCAACCTAATCCTCTGTTGACTTTCTAGGCAGGGTAATTAAGTTGTATGGTGATTGCACATTCTCCTTTGTTTACTTAACACAGACACAGCCTCCTCTGCAGCTGCCTGGTACATCTCTCCCGATGAAGAGGATGCAGGAAAACAGGAGAGGAGGCTTGGTTTACTCTAAGATAGTGTAACTTAGTGTCACATTTTTTTATATCCCAGCATCTGGTAAGAACTTTATATCCCTATGTCCAAAGGCATGTAGAACAGTGGAACAAGAAAGCAGTTAAGGAATGGGGGAGATTTGGGAAAGAAGAAATTCTGGCTTGTGTAACTTTGGCAATTTTAAGCCTTCATAGGAAAACCAGTTCTTAGCTTGTATGTCTGAATTCTCAGTAACCTGCAAGGCCCAATTCAACTGTTACTGCCCCCTTTAAGCTCTCCAAAAGTCCTTGGTTGGAGGAGTTTATGTAGAATCCCCCATGGCCCTCTACCTGCACCCCTTTTTCTTCAAAAGTACTCTGGACCATAGTACTGTGTGCAACTCCAACTTCCTGGCTGAGCTGTTATGGTCCTTTTCATCTTCTGTAGGCTGGGTAAGTGTTTTATACCGTGGAGTACAAAATCATTTCTTTGATGGAGGAATAAAGGAATGAATGTTGGTCTGGCTTAGGGTAAATTAATTGTGTGGGCTTTTGTTTTGCTGTGTGTTTGTGTGTGTGTGTGTGTGTGTTTGTGTGTGTGTATGTGTGTGTGTGTGTGTGTGTTATTGCTGGGGATTGAACCTGGGGGCATTCTACCTCTAAGCTATACCCCCAACCCTATTTTTTTAATTTTGAAACAGGGTCTCACTAAGTTGTGGAGGGCTTGCTAAGTTGCTAAAGCTGGCTTCAAATCTGAGATACTCCTGCCTCAGCCTCCCAAGTACTGGGATTACAGGCATGCACCATAATGCTCAGCTTGTGTTTTTAAACAAAATAATTTATGCCAAACAATAATCAAAGGTAGAAAATTACCTAAAGCAAGCCCTTTAAAGCCACTCAAATCACTGCTGAATCCTAGCACTGAGATACAACCATATCCTTTGGCTAAAATGATCTACCAACTTAAAAAATGTCATAAAAGTTGGAATATTGTCTGAAATAAATGATAATCCTAATCACATGTATTCATGTAGAATTTTCAATATATAGAGAAAAATGCCAGGTGTGATGGCACACACCTGTAATCCCAATGTTTGGGAAGCTAAGACAGGAGAGTCACAAGTTTGAGGCCAGCTTCAGCAACTCAGCAAAACTCTGTTTCAAAATAAAAATAAAATAGAGATGGGAATATAGCTGCAATATAGAATGCCCCTAGGTTCAATCCCTAGTACCCAATACACACACACACACACACACACACACACACACACACACAGAGTTATAAATATAGATAGATAGATAGATAGATAGATAGATAGATAGATAGAGAAAGAGAATGAGAGAGAATATGAAATATGAACTGCAGTAGCAGCTACTTCCTGGAGAGTGGAAGTAAGAGGTTGGGCAATTTTATTTTATACCTTAAAGCATTCTTGAATAATGTTAAATGTCTTACTATAAGCATATATGGTTTTTACTATTTAAATAATGTTCAAAAGGTAAGTTTACAGGAAGTTTTTTACATATGCACACACTTCTAATTACATATGTACTTTTAATTACATATGCATATATGGTGTATTATAAAGCATCTTATTGTGGAAAAACTGAATCTCAAGGAGATTAAGTGACTTCCCCAAGTGTTAACCTCAGAGTGTGCTTATGTAACAAAGCATAGCACAGAGTGGAATCGTATTCCACCCAGGTTCTAATCCTTCCTATGGGGACCTTGTCATTAATCCACCAGTAATACTAAGTGCATGCCCTGGGCCAGCCCAGATCTTACCCTGAGAACTTTCATATCACAATGGCTGTATGTTCCTCATACGTGACATGTCACATATAATACAACAAGTATTATTGATTATAATAAAATTTATAAGAGACTTACTCATTTATATCACCTAAATGGATTCTAGGAAGGAATATATTTCCTACACATTATATTATTTTCTCACTTGCACAATTTTGAAATTGCCAAACAATAGTATGTTAACCTATTACCCCACTCATAAGTTTTATTTTTTGCAGTACTAGGGATTGAACCCAGGTCCTCATACATGCTAAGAAAGTGCTCTGCCACTGAGCTACACCCTCAGCTTTTAAATTTTATTTTGAGGCAGGATTTTGCTAAGTTGCCCAGGCTGGCCTCAAATTTACGGCCTTCCTGTATCAACCTTTCAAGTACCTGGTTCTTATCTGTGCATTTTTTTGAGGCATCCCTGGGAACACCCAGATATACACTGTCTTTGGCCAAGAGATGTTTTTTAAATTGATGCTTTTGGAATATAACTAACACAACAATTCATTCTGTCAACACTTAACAGGTAGAACCAGTCTCAGCATCTTATATGAATTGTCTCAGATGAATACAAAAAGGAATGTATTTGTTTTTAATTCTTGGTCCTTATGCATCTCTCTCTAAACAAGAGTACTCACATTCCTGTACCATGCTAGGTGTCAGATCTCAAAAAGAAATAACTAATTCAGACTAGCAATTAGGTTTGGCTTTCAAGAGTTTGCTTTCATGGCTCTTGGGAAAGATGGAGCTGCCTCAGACAGAACTTCAGCTACCTGCAGCAGCCTTTTACCTGACTCTTCTGTTTAATCAGAGTAGAAAAGGTAAACTTCTCCAGCAGCAAGTATCTTTTATCCTATTGAACAACCTCCCTGTAACCAGTGAATTTATCACTTCTGAGAAAGAGCCAGCCAGGGAAGGCTATCATGTCATCCTAAAATCCAAGGGCTCAAGTGTACCTTTAAGGTTGTCTAGTCAACAACTTTCTATCACTTGAAGTCCCTCCACGGCCCCTCCAGTACATGCTTGAATTGTCCAGTCACCAAGCTATCACGCGTGTCACAGCAAGTGACTTTGGCTCAGTGGGTCCTCATTCTCAACAGATGGGATTGTGCTGGATGAATCTTCCCTTCCCTTTCCCTTTTAATTCAACTGCCCAACTTTTAGGATCCAACTGAAGTCCTGTGTCTTTCTGAAAGCCTCCCACTGGCCCATCCATGGCACTCCTTCCTCTGAGCTATAGTCTGGCACTTCATAAACATCCACCAGTGCTGAGTTTGACACAGATCTGTATCATCTCTCCATCTAAGAATTACATTTCCTAATGCTGGATTCCTCTCATCTGCTCTTGGAGCACCTCATTCCACAGATGCTACAACAGATGATGGTGCCCACCCAATATCAGTCCACTAATCTCCAGTCAGTATACATAAGCCCTGGCTTCTTAAGGCCCAGGTCTGATCCTAGCAATCAGGATGGGTTACATCAGTCAGCAGATGGCTACATGAGTGCTTTTCCAAGGGATTAACTCTGCTCTCTGCTGCTGTGGCCCCTTCCATTCCCAGGAGTATTTGTCCCTGCTTTGGGTTAATTCCTATCATTTGTGCATTTGGGAACAGGGGTCTATTTTCAATCAATGTGGGTTATTAAGCAAAGGTATATGTGTTTGAGAGTGGGAGGAGTCAATGTTTGTGTGCAAGTGAAGGTAAATGTGTATGTGTGGTGTACATATGGTGTGTGGGGGGAACACATGGGAGTACACAGTGTACACATGAGAGTATGAGCATGTGAGTGTGTGTGTGTGCTGCATCGAGTTCTGAGTGTAGGAGTGTGCAAGCACAAGTGTATGTTCTTGTCCACAAATATAAGTCGTCTTCTTTGCTCTTACTCCAGTTTACATACTCTCTGCTTTTTCCATTTTTTTTTTTTTGGTCTGATTTGGATATACTAAGCCTGAAGTCTCCATATTTTTTTATTTCATATACCAGAAAAATATTATTTTTCTTATAAATTGTAAACATGCATTCCGAGCAATCCACACATAAACTATTAAAACCAAGTCATTTTTGGTTGTTGCTTAGGAAAGAAAATGAATACAGCTGGAAGGTCTGTTGTTTGTTTCCAAATCCCAAAGCTTCAGTCACCATTCTTACAAAATACATGAGGACTTACAGGAAGGAGATTTATTTGCTCACGGTTCTGGAGATTTCAGGGGTTCAGTCCATGTTTGGGCCAGGTGAAGTCTGCAGAGCTCAGGGCATGGCACAGGGGGCAGAGAGAGAAGAGAGCAAGGGTTCTGCTCTCACATCACAGAGGCCAGAATCAAGAGAGAGCAAGCTCATAGAGAGGGCTCCTGGACATAAGCCGTATCTCCAGTGACCCACTTTCTCCAGCCATACCCCACCTGCCTAGGTTACCACTCAATAAATCCATTACAATGAAATCATCCACTGATGAGACTACAATCCTTGTAATTAAATCATATCACCTCTGCACATTAATACATGTACTATTCAGGAGACATTCTATATTTATACCATAACACCCAGTAATTCATCTTGCCTAGTGTGTGCTGGATACAAATTACATTCTGCAGACAACTTCTTTAAGCCACAAATGTCTCTACCTAATCTGGTCTCTCATCAGACTCCTAGACACACATACACAGGTCCTTCTGAGGGTTATTGTCAGGCAATGAACTGGAAATGAGGCCTGTATTCTTTTGCATTACGGAAAAATCCACAATTTGCATTGCAATGCCAATTTTTAGATAGCAGAAAGTGAAGGAAAAGAGGAAGGGAGGGAGAGATGAGTTATAAACATCAGGTCTTGGTATGCTCTGTGTACATGTATGTTCCTATCACTCTATGTCCCGTTGTGATGTATAATTACGATATACCAATAAATGTATATGAAAAATAAACATAAATCAAACATCAAGTCAACTGAACAAAGAGATGCTGGGAGGTTAGAATAGGAGCAGAAGAAGATGTTCCTGTGTTTTTCAAATGTACTTGCTGGCAATTCACTGCCAGCCCAGCATCGGGAGGCGCTAGGCCACACACACACATCCTAGCAATGACAGCAGACACTGCATAACAAGCATTCCTTAGAAGTGCATTAGCTAATTGCCACTGGATCCACTTAAGTAAAAACATTTTTTTTTAACTCATTGCATTTTCTCTTAATGACATAGACTTGAAAATGTGTCTGAGTCTTAAAAATCCGGTCAGAGAGAGGTGCCCAGATGGTGCTCTGCTGGAGAGCATGAAGATGGGATGAAAGAGCAGCAGGTGGGAGGAAGGTGAGCACCAAGCTCTGGCCGCTCCACAGTATGGCTTCTCAGTGAGCAAAACAGAGCCCAGGGGAAGGTGATGGGGCTGGCTCTTGTCTGTCACTACTAGGAGCCACCAGAACAAGCTCTTAACATCTCTAATAACATTTCACACTTGTATCAAATGTCTTTCCTAAAACACACCTATAGTCATTCCTTCAGTGAAGCCCCAACTGACTCTGTGAGGGAGACTAAGAGGGTATGATATATGGAAGTCTGCTGATTGAAGCTTTTGTTTTTATTTTCGAGGAGAAGAAACAACAGGCCAGCACCTTCTCCATGCTGGCAGGGTTCTCTGGGCTGGATTTCATCAGGACAATAGGGTTGGATGAGGTCAGAGCCGGCACAAAATCACCTTATTGAGCCAGATTCCCGAGCATTGAGTCAGCTGCACAACTCCATGAGAGCAGAGAGCTCAGTGCACTCCAGAGAGTTACCAATGAGTGTCCACTGTGCCTAATTGAGCAGGAAGACCATGGCCTCTGTCTCAGGGGTTCACAATCCAATCCATCAGGAATACAGCCAGTGTTTTAGCTTTCTTCACAAACCAGTGAGAAAGTAAACTACAGCTAGGCGTGGTGGTGCATGCTTATAATCCCAGCATTTGGGAGGCTGAGACCGGAGGATCTGGGTTCGAGGCCAGCCTCAGCTACCTAGTGAAGCCCTCTGCAACTTAGTGAGACCCTGTTTCAAAATAAAGAATAAAAATAGGACTGGGGGTATAGCTTGGAGGTAGAATGTCCCTGGGTTCAATCCCCAGTACCACACACACACACACACACACACACACACACACACACACACACAGAAAGTAAGCTGCCACAATTTAGTAAGTATAAGCTTTTTCAATTTAAGCAAATTTGCATATTTGTTTATTCTGTTCATAAAGTTGCTGAATAAAGCATGATACGATGATTTTTCCTGATCAAATAGCAAGGAAAAGGCAATATTCAAGGCAAAAGAAGGGATTCTTAAGTTCAGAAGGAATGCAAATCAGGGGCCAGAAGTTAGCTAACTGAATAAGTACTGCAGTAAGAATTGGTGGGGGTGAAAACCAAAACGTCCAAAGGGCCCCAAAAAGTGAGTCATGGAAACAAAGTACAGATTTCAGGGTATTTATAGAGTAGGTAGGGAGGGTGTGGGGTCCAGTTCACCCAGGACACTCTTCCATTTTGCCTTTTTTCTCATTTTGAACAGTGAATAGTGTGTGTGTGTGTGTGTGTGTGTGTGTGTGTGTGTGTGTGTGTATAGTACTGGGGATGGAGCCCAGGGGCACTCGACCTCTGAGTTATACCCTAACCTTATTATTTTTTTTTTTAATTTTTAAACAAAGTCTAAGCTGCTGAGAGTCTCGCTAAGTTGCTGAGGCTGACTGCAAACCTGTGATCCTCCCATCTTAGCCTCCCAAGTACTGAGATTACATGCATGCACCACCACTCCTGGCAATTGTGCCCCTCTCTAGTCTCAACTGTGTCCTTACTTCAACAATAAACTGTGTAGTCACTCTTAGTTCTCAAAATCCCACAAGATGCGTTGAATTGCCAGATAACACCCCTCCAGCCAGGCTGCCTACCATGGCTTGGCTTCTAGACTTGCCCAACCTCTCCAAGGGACTAAATACCACTCCCACCAACTCTGCCCCAAAGCAGAGCATCCTCCTGTCTTCTCCAGAGTACACAGTATGTGGGAACAGGGACAATCTTTAATTTTTCATTTCTGGGGCTAGATGGGCTCCTAAAAATGTGTAAGGAACAGAGGGAGGAGAAAAAGAATAGGTGGAAGAGGGGAGAGGCAGATTATGGGTTGGGGCCCTCTAAGCAGCTGTAATGGGGAGTCATGGTTAGAGAGCCCCTCCCGCCCCCGCAGCGATGCCGGCATGGGGGTAAGGAGGGTTAAGAGCCTTGGTTCCAATAAGACCTGTGTTCTGCTCACAGATTCCTGCAGTCACTGGCTCATTTTCAGTTGCCTCAACTCTAAAAGAAGGATAATACCTTCCAGAGTTGGTGTGACATTGAGTGTTATAATTGCAAAGTACCAGGAGGCACATAGTAGGCCCTCAATAATGGTAGCTATGATTAAAACAGGGATATATACCTAAAAGGAGTTTTCTTAAAACCAAGCCACCTAAAATGTAGGGCCTGTCAGGCCTTAGTCTCTATCCCATAATATTATGACTTAAGTCACTCCTAGAGAAACAAGAAGTCACAGGTCCATTGTGCAGGTGGCCTCTATGTCAGGCCAAGGGACATAGCTGTGGCTGGGACACCAACAGCATCTGTTACAACCACTTGAGCAGGTAATTTTAATTACACATAATTATGAAACCATAAACAAAGGGAAAGTATCTTAAAGATGTCGGCAAATACAAATGCAAGTTGTCAGCCTGGCTCATCCCTGGGAGCACTCTTTCAATGTCACTGTGTGAAGAGCCCACAAAAAAAGGACAAAGAATGCATGGTGTTCAAAATGCTCTCACTAGAAGCCTTCTGATTATACTAGGATCTGGGGTTGATATTGGAAATTTCACACTGTAGCCTGAGCAGGTGTTTAGTAAATGCCTATTGGTTGACTATAGGTGTAAAATGTAAGAGGGACAGGAAAGCCATAGGTTTTGTCCCTGCTGAATTTAATAAGAACACAGACCTGGGTGGGCAAGGTGGTGTACACCTGTAATTCCTGTACTTGATAGGCTGAGATAGGAGGATCACAGGTTCATGGCCAGACTCAGCAACTTCGTGAGACCCTCTGCAACTTAGTGAAACCCGGTTTCAAAATAAAAAATAAAATAGGGTTTGGAGTATAGCTCAAAGGTAGAATGACCTGGGTTCTATCCCCAGTGTGTGTGTGTGTATGTGTGTGTGATTTGTAAGAGGCGGTGGGTTGGAGGAAGTTTCTAAGAACTAGCAGGGAAAAATTCACAGGCCCCGAAAACCACACTTTACAACTCCAGTTAAACATGGATTTATGATGCCTAGGAAATAAGGAATGTTATTAAGAAATACTGACAAAAATCAGACTATGAAAGAAAAGGTGAGTGCAGGGATCATAGGCTACCTGGTGCCTTCTCTGGCACTGGTGTGGAACCTGGCTGCATTTTCTGAACCTATCCACCACAGCCACAAGGGGGCACTCGAGACAACGCCTTGGATCTGGGCTTCCCTGAGTCTTCCTCCCCCTCCAGACAGGCTGGAGGAGGAAGATGGTGAGGGCAAGAGGCACTACTGGATGAGTTGTTGCTGGCCTGCTGCCACCAAGGCAGTGACTCAGGCAGATAGTCCTTGGGTATTTCAAAGCTGTGTGGGTGCCGGTCCAAAGGTTTCCCCTGGCTTTCTAAGCACATTCCTAGTGCTGCTTAGGGTACAGGTTACTAAGTGATTACACAGTGGGAAGGAACAAGAGTAGAATAAATAAATGCAATTTTCAAATAAAATAAGCTCTGAGCCAGATGCCAACAGAGAAAATGGATAACCCCAAAAAAGGGCTTTAGAGGGCAGCAGGCTGGAGACAGGTGGGGACAGAGCAATAGTCAGCTTTTCAGTGGGCCACTGGGGCAGTCTTGGCTGGGTAAAAACCCAGCCTCAGGTGCAAGGCAGCGGGCTGGCTCCCAAACAGCATTATGTTGGGCCTCTTGACAGTGGACCTCCACGCCCACAGCCTCCTGTCTTCTCATCAGCACATATGGGAAGCCCAGGGAACAGACTGGGGGCATCACCAGGCACCCCAAGGCACAGGCAAGGTGGACCCATTTTAAAGAGCATGAGAGATCCAAATGTACTGAGACAGCAGATAAACAGGAGGCAATTTAAGTTGCAACTTTTTTTGTTTTTGTTTTTGCGGTGGGGATTGAATCCAGGGGCATTCTACCTCTGAGCTACATCCCCAGTCCCATTTTTTATTCTTTATTTTGAAACAGGGTCTCACTAAGTTGCGGAGAGCCTCTGGTCTCAGCCTTCAGCCTCCTAGGTACTGGGATTACATGTGTGCGCCACCACGCCTGGCTAAATTGCGACTTCTAACATGGAACTCAGTTCTATGTCATGCTATATTTGAAGACTATGGGGAATTTATTTTTTAATTTTGTTTATAAACATGGAATAGAATGCAAATTTTGAAGTTTTAATACTCTTGTTTTTAGGAGAAACAGTACTTCCAAGAAGTTCTTAGCTTAAGGCCAGATTTGGGGGAGGTAAGGTTCCTTCCCCTCTACCCCTTTTACTTATAGTGAACAGAATGGTGTTTGGTTAATTAAAAAGTCAAAGCAGAGAATCTTGCAAAATAAGATATATGTACTTTAAATATTTTAACTGACATCATACATTCAAATTTGTAACATTTATCTGAAAACAAATAGCCTATGTACTCACTTGCTAATAACAGAAGGCACGGGTCTTATTTTGAATTGTACATGTTACTCATACATAATGGATTATCTATGATTTCCTATTTCAATATCTTTCTAGCAGAGCAAAAGCTTAATGACACTGATGAAGTAATCTAAATTTGGGATCTTTCTAGAGCTTTCTTATCCATACTTCCTACATTGTATTGTTCATTCTCTCACCTATAATTCAATAGCTCCTTTATTAGCAACTTGTCTTTGACTCTTTCCATCACATTTAACTTTTCATAGAAATGTGTTCTTTTCACACTCATTTTCCATTAAATACAATTTAACAAAAATTATAAAACTACAGCAAGAACAAACAGAAGAGACTTTTGAGAACTATACAATTAAAATGATGGTGAAAGCAGAGTGTAGGCTGCTACTCGAGAGTCAAGAACCTTTAAGGGCAGCCTGGGCTTCAGCCAGAAGGAGTGGGAGGCAGAGCCAATCTAGCATGTTAAAGTAGAGATTGGGCCTAGTGTGAGGCACATGCCCATAAACCCACTACTTTGGAGGCTAAGACAGGAAGGTCGAAGGTTCAAGGCCAGCCTCAGCAACTTAGCAAGGCCCTCAAAAACTTAGTGAGACCTTTTTTCACAATAAAAAACAGGGTTGGGGGTATAGCTTGGAGGTAGAATGCTGCTGGGTTCAATCCCCAGTACCAAAAAAAAGTAGAGATTAAGAGAATGCTTCCTAAATTTTGGTGGAAATGTCTGAAAGTTCACAGGCTCAAAATTTCTAGTATAAACAAATTTACATGTAACTCTTCAAAAAAACAAACCTGAGGAGGGAGCAGCTCTGCTCATATATGTTCCACCACTGCCCTGACCTGGTTACCACTGACCAGAGTTAACATGAGATAGCTACCATGTTGCCCAAATCCCTTATTTATGCTGAAAATAGGCTAGTTATCCTGAGGTTAAAAAAAAAAAAAAAAAGTACTCCTAATTGAAAAGGTAAGTCAAGTAAAGTAAAACAATAGACTTCTGGAAAAAAATCTTAAGTGAATATTCTTTTAACCTACACACAGGCCTGTACTTTAACTGGAACACAAAAAAGACATACGACTGAAGAAAAATTGATAAACTGAACTGCATTTGTTGGGAATTTCTGTTCACTGAAATATATTCTAAGGAGTGAAAAGGCAAGCCACAGTCTAGAGGGAGGTACTTCAGAATTCATATAATCAACAAATGCATATCCAGAATCTATAGACTTCCTACAACTCAATAAGAGGCGGATAATCCATTGGGAAAATGGATGAAAGACTTGAGTGGGCACCTCTACAACAGGGTCTCCAGATATCCAATACATATTAAAAGGTGCCCAAGAGAAATGCAGTACAAAGTTGTCAGAGAAATGCAAATTAAAGTCAAAATGAAATCAAAAGATGAATATAGAAACAGAATGTGGGGTGCTCAAATGCGTGCATGAACAAACACACACACACACACACACACACACACACACACCACATACAGGAAAAACTGAAAGCAAAGACTCAAGCAGATACTTACACAAGAGTGTTCACAGCAGCATTGTTTTCAACAGCTGAAAGGTAGAAACAACCTACCTTTGGGTAAGTAAAATGTGGCTTATACGTGCAATGAAATATTTTTCAGCCTTCAAAAAGAAGGAAATTCTAACACATGTCACAACATTTATGAGTCTTGACGACATAATATTAAGTAAAATAAGCCAGTCACAAAAAGACAAGCACTATGTGACTCCACCTGCAGTGGTCGGCTTCATACAGACAGAGTAGAATGTTTGATGCCTGGGTCTGGGGGGAGGGGAAGTGGAGAGTTAGAGGTCAACAGCTATGAAGTTTCAGTTTGGGAAGATTAAGAGATTAAGAAAAAAAGTTTTGTGTAATCCCAGCATTCGGGAGGCTGAGACCGGAAGATCCGGGTTCGCGGTCAGCCTCAGCTACCTAGTGAGGCACTCCGCAACTTAGTGAGACCCGGTTTCAAAATAAAGAATAAAAAATAGGGCTGGGGGTGTAGCTCGGAGGTAGAATGCCCCTGAGTTCAATCCCCAGTACCGCAAAAAAAAAAAAAAAAAAAAAAAGTTTTGGAGATGGATGAATGGTGGTGATGATTGCCCAACAAGAGGAATGTAATAAATGCCACTCCATGCTTAAAAATAGTTAAAATGGAAAGTTTGATGTTATATATATTTTACCACAATAAGAAAAAATGCAATGAAAGCTATCCACGAGAACAGCTGAAGGTGGCAAGAGATGAGCAATACCGAGTGTTGCCAGGGCTGTGGAACAACTCCAACACTGGGCAGGAGTGTACCTCAGTGTTCTGGAGTCCAGTATCTGCCAATGCTGCACAGGCCTGACCTTGCGACTCAGCAGTCTTGTTCCCAGGTATCCACTCAACAACAGATGTATACCTGTTTACCAAAAGACACCAACTAGAATGTTCATTGTAGCACTATCTGTACTACCCTAAGCCGGAAACAGCCATGCACACATCAGTAGTGGAAGGGACACATACGTTCTCACAAATGGGCTACTATACAAGAAAAATGAGCAAACTAGGAATGGCATGGATGAATCTCATCCATGAATGATGAAACCAGATACAAAAGCATACATACCCTATGAATACATTTGTTTCAAGTTCCAAACCAAGTCAAACTAGTCCTGGCTCTTGAAAGTCAAAAAGGCTGGGAGGGGCATGACCAGGAGGGCACATCCAGAGCTGGTCATGTTCTGCTTCTTTATCTAGCTTTGTGAATTCAGCAAGCTGTTTACTTACGGGGTTATGTATATTTTGTGGTCATGCTACTTTAATAAGAAAGTTAACAAAGTTGGTCACATGCAACATTGAATACAATGAAGTATTCAGTTACAGAATATTAGGACAGAGGATTGTGGGAAAATTAATCCCTAATAGAACAATGGTGAAGCAAAACATCCCATGTGGCTTCAACTAGAGTGTAATTCCCCATCAGGGAACTGTTTGGGGGGTGGAATTTGGGTCAATGATCTGATGCCACCACAAGGGATGGTTAGAGCATTTACCTTTATCTCATTCATTCTGGCATCTAATCACTTGGAGCCTATTTTGAATGTAGGCTGCACTGATGCATGTTTAACTATAAACTCCCTGAAAGAAATTCTAGGCTGGCCCTACAATACAAATCATGGCACCTAGCTCAGAGCCGGGTATGTCATAAACATCAAAACCACTTGTGTGTTCAGGCTTGGTGGTGCACGCCTATAATCCCAGTACTTGAGAGGCTGAGACAGGAGGATTTCAGGTTGGAGGACAACCTCAGCAATGTAGTGAGACTCTCAGCAACCTAGCAAGACCATGTTTCAAAATTAAAAATTAAAAAAGGGCTGGAGATATAGCTTGGAAGTAGAATGTTCCTCAGTTCAATACCCAGTTCCACAACAAAACAAAACAAAAACAACACTTGCTTAATATCAGTACACCATAATAGTAGAACTATATGACAATAGTAGTGATATAATAACTTATGCTATTAGTGAACACAGAGATTCATAAAATAAATATTAAAATACATGCCATTCAGGTACAGTGGTACACACCTGTAGTACTGGCTACTCAGGAGGCTGAGGCAGGAGGATTGCTTGAGCTCAGGGCCAGGTCTCCCCTACACCTCCCAAAAAAACCAATCCAGGCCAATATGATTGTAAACAAAAAACTTGGGCTTTAAAGTATGTCAGATCTAGGCCAAGTTACATAATGTTCCTAGCCTGCACTATGAAACCTCAAAGGGGTGAACCACAGTGTTGGTGTAAGAATGAAATAAGTTAAAGAGGTACAGCTGATAAAAATGGGTGATCATGGACACAATTATGTGCCCTGCAGCACCCAGGCAAGCATGGTAAGTTGTCTTCTCCTAATCCCCACGCACATCCTAACCCTGAGCAAAGGAGAGGAGGAAGAATCCAGACCCCTCTCCTTGCTTTAGCGCCTCAATTTTCCTGCAGCCAGCTCCTGGGGGGAACCATACATCAAGCATTTCTGATCTAGTACCAGGAATCTATTTTGTAGCCACACATTTTTTGAGTCAGACAAAACCAACCAAACAACAGATGCATTAAGTGATTCCAGGTTCCATAAATCATTGCATAGTGGTGATCTCCTACAACCAAGAGGCCACAGGAGTCATGATGAGAAGCCACGCCTGCCATGCCCTCCACGGAATTGCCTGGGTGTCACACACAAGAAGGTACCATAAGGCAAGACTGATCATGTCCTAGGCAGAGGGAAAGAAGCCAGGAGGAAAAGATGAAAGATGCAAGAGAAAGAGAAGAGATGATTGGTGGAGTGAGGTCTGGGGGTAGGTGGAGGATGGAGACAGGGCTGAAGAAAACTTTATTCCCTGCAATTCTTAGAAAAATTCCAAATAGTATCCAATTTCCAAAGCAGAAGGAACCCTTTGATAATTTGAGTTTTCTAAGTGTTTGGCTATGGAAGAAGCCTGAATGGGAGCTTTATTTAGCACTTTTGCCCTGGCCACCCACCTAGACACAGCTTCCTTCAGGGCTAAAGGGGCAGCAGCTCTCTGCATCTTTTCTTTGGTGTTCCCTTAGTCTTGGTTTCTGTTGCCCAAACTTGGTCTTTTGGGGGTGAGGGTGGGGGGAGAGTGAGAACTGAACATGGTTAAAAAGCCACAAAATGAAGAGTACACACAAGAGTAAACCTATTTATATGTGAGTATCTTCACAGGGACGAACTGCTCCTCTGTTGCTCTTCAGCATCTCAGACTAAGACTGAAGCACAGCTCATTTTTCGCTTTTCCAATCCAATTAGCTGAATATTTTTAGCACGTGTTATATAAGGCTCATCTGCCCAAATTGGTTGGCTTGGGGGCCTTTCTCTCCTTTCATTTCACTGGTGGATTGACCCGCGTGGTAGGATGACAAGCAGATCATGACAAGTCTGTAAATAGCCTGCCTGAGGCGGGCTGGACGGGAAGAGCTCTCAAGATGAAGTGAGGGTTTGCATTTGGCGTGCCAGGGCTAAATCCATCCCTTCTATAAGGGGAAAGCAGAAAGAACACACAATTCCAAATCCAAGTGCAGTGTGTTGGGAAAAGGTTATGTTGCCTCCAATAAGCACATGAGGACAGGAAGCCAGGTTTGGACAGGTGCAGTTACGTGGGGACAGAGAAGCCCACAGCCTTCCACTGCGGTGGCTGGCCTTGGGTGCAAAGTGTTCCAGGGGCCTGTCAGCTGCAGAGTGGTCTAATTCTGGTTGCGTGTGTTTTATATGCACGAGTCACAGTCCTTTCTAGGAAATTAAAAAAAAAAAAAAAGCCCACTCGTACTGCTTGTGAGAGGCAGGAAAAACACCGAGTAGGACTAAGAAAACCTGCCCTTAGTCACCTCTCTTCCTCTCCAGCTCTTGCTGTTTAGGGAAAACACTTCACCTCTCTCAGGATCTGGGGCTTGTGCTAAAAATATCTACCATCACTTCTCTATACAGGGTTGTGGAGGGACTAAAATGGGACAATGAATGTGTCCGGAAAAGTATTAAGTTATATTCAAATTATTTTTATGAATCTGAGCTGTATTCATAATCACATACCCTAAGTCAAATTTGCAGTGGTTCCTAAGGCCAGGCCACCTCCTTCCAGAGATCATAGGTTCTAGAGGTACTTCCTCTAGAATCAGTTTCTCACAGGACCAGAGCATAGAGAGGCTTGGAGGGAGGGGGGAGGAAATCCTAAAAGTCAAGGGATTTAACACTAGTATGCCTTACAGCCCAAAAGGATACACAGAAGCCAGACCCCCTTCCCCAAGTCCCAGGCTTGTGGAAGGCAATTCTCCATGCACTGGGACCATCAGCATCCTCTCCAGCCTCCCAGCCCTGAGGGTTATGCATAGAGCAACAGCCACCTCACAAAGCGCATACCTGCACAAAGCCTCAGATATCTTAAAGACCATCTGAAGTCACTACAGAAAAGTCATTCTAGAGCTCACAAAAAATAAATCTGTATTTTTCCTCAGCATACATCAACAGTTGACAATTACATGTTTACCTGTTCAGTGAGATGACAGAAATTCTAATCCACAGCAGGAGTATGAACCAGCTCTATAAGAGAGATTTGACTTCCTGCTATTCTGGTGACAAAATCTCCTCTCTCACACCCTTCAGCTTGAGATACAAAGCCAAGTCACACATGCCAGATGGCATACTCTTGGACCAATGGTTACAGACTGGTACTTTGCACGTGGAGGGTCCTGGTTTGGCACTGGAGTGCTGGAGACAGCCCTTGGCGTCAGACAAACCTGGATTCATATGTCTTTACTATGTAACCTTGAGTATTTATCCTACTTATATAACAGTTTTTAACTGTATAAAAGGGAGATAATACCTGCCTCCTAGTAACCCTATAAGAATTAAATTCTATAATGTATTCTTGACACAGAAACTAGCACCTTGAAGGAACTTGATGAATATTGGTTTTCCTCCCTTCTGTAGGCTCTCGTACCAGTGAAACTCAACAAATTTGTCAATTCCAAAATTATCTCTTTTAATCTCTCTTTTCTCTGAAATCACCCCCCTTCCCAATATATATGTACACATTCTATATCTCTTACTGTCCTGGGTACTATTTTTCTGCCCAAAATTACAAGCTCAAAATGTATTTGCAGAAACCTGTTGGACCCCAGGAGCCCCTCTCGGTTCAAACATTTCCAGCCACTGCTACACACATCACTGACTTAACACTCAATGACCAGAGACATGGAGGGAAGAAGGGAGGAAGGGAGAAAGGGAGGGAGGGAGAACTGACTTACAAAGCCTTTTGAATCTCAGTCTGTCTTCCAACTAGAGATAATACCTGCTCTGTCAACCTCAACAGTTTTACTTTAGGATCAAATACGATATGGAAGAGCTTTATAATCTGTCAGTATTACATAAGTGCAAGATCTCCTCCTCTTCAGTATCACCACCACCACCACCATCATCATAACTGCCACTCCAACATCATCACAATAACTGTCACCACAATCAGTAGCACCACCACTGCTACCACCACCACTGCAGATTCCCACCACCACCATTGCAATTACTGCCACCATCATCAATGACATCCACCACAGTCATCACCATCATACCTGCATCACTGCCACTATCATAACAACAGATGCCACCTTCAACATCACACAATGACTGCCAGCATCCACCACTGCCAGCATCATCATCTCTACCATCTTCAAATGAAGGATCCTTAAGATGTGGGCACACATAACTCACTGGTTTTTACCAGCTCCTTCCTGACTTTGCTGTGCAATGAAAATTTGTGGCAGGCCTTTGAAGAAAGTGGTTATGTATAGCTATAGCAGTCACCCTGAAACAAATTGTGGATTCCTCTCCACCCCCATATGTCCCTACCACCCTAGCCAGGGCCCTGGAGGAAGGAGAATTCAAAATTAGCCAGCCAAGTTTCCATGCATATCATTGCAAGCACCAGCAGTCAGCTGCTGAGCAGCAGACTGAAAATTCATGCCTGCCAACCTTGTCATTTCTCAAAATTTGAGTTATTTATAATACATAAGTCTGTGAAATGCAAGTCCTCAGTTTCCTGAGATAGAAAAGAAACTGTCATGATATTCTTCTAAAAGCTCTCAAAGAAGATGGTACTAAGGCTTCTAAAATTTTGCCCCATTGAATTCTCCCAATCTGATTCCACCAACCTAAATTAGCTTCGCCTACCCACTGAACCACACCTTTAGGGTATCCCTGCACATAGGCTAGCAAGGACTACTCCAGCATCCTGTCCAGCCCATGATGACTGATGACAGCCTTCTCTATCAACACCACAGACTTAACTCACACAAAGAGGAACCTCAGTGGGATCCTGGTCCTTCCTGTGAGCTGCCTGGCAGACTCTGGCACTCTCTTGGCTTCACTGCTCAGCTGAGTGAATCTCAAGTACACAGTAAATACTTTCCAATAATAACAGATGATAAAAATGAGGGATGCTTAGAAAGGACAGGTAAAATAAGTGTCAAGACAATTTTTTGTCCCCTAAAGTGAAAGAGAAACTTTAATACAAGTCATAAGTCTCAGAAATGAGAAACTGGACATTTTAAAGAACAATCCTTAAGTCTTGGATATCCAATATTGAGCTCTAGATATTTGTCTCCTCCAAGGCCTTAGCAAATTTATCCTGGAGGCAAGGGGTGTGTGTGTGTGTGTGTGTGTGTGTGTGTGTGTGTGTGTGTGTGTGTTACTGGGATTGAATCCAGGGGCATTCTACTTCTGAGCTACTCCCCCAGATCTATCTTATTTTTTATTTTTGAAACAGGGTCTCACTAAGTTGCAGAGGGCTAAGCTGCTGAAGCTAGCTGCAAACCTGTGATCTTCCTGTCTCACCCTCCCAAGTACTGAGATTATAGGTGTGTGCCATCATGCCCATCTAGGCTGTGTACCTTTAAATTCCTGGCCCAATGTGCCTAGTCCTGGCCCCCATCAGGATTCTGTTTCCTCTCTAAGCCTACTCAGGAACTCTGGCTGACATGAACCCATGGGCCAGTCCCTTGGTCCCCTGTATTTAGAGCTATCCATATCCCTGCTGTCTGAGAAGCCCCAATGTATTCACAGCTTGCTATTTCTGCACATCCCCAACAGGGCTTTGAGAACCCACCCAGGCCCTCTACCATATCTGTCCTCAGTTCAAGTCCTACATTCAGCCTCACTTCTCTCATGAATCAATTTCTGTGGAACTCTTTGCTGCCACCAGTATAGAATGAAACACTCAGCATTGTGTAGGCAGTGGCATCTCTAACATTTACTGAGAACATTCAAGTACCCTTTAACATCCCAACCGTGGGATGAAGTAGGGCAGTGGGTTCTGTGATTCTCTGGGGAGTTAATAACTACCTCATGATCCCCCTGCTAGGAAGTGGCAGAGCCTGAATATATTCTGTCATGAAGACTACCACAGGCCCAATCTCTCCATCCTGCTTCCATAGGCAGCTGCCTCAGTGGAGGAGGCTCTCTCCAACTCATCCCAACACCATTTACTTAATGTCTCCTTCACCTTCTGCCCTACACTTCCTGGCCTGTAAAGTAAGCCTCAAATTGGGCATAAGGATTTCTTCCTTCTGGTAATGGATATGCTTCTTTTACCACTCCCCAAACAAAAATATTTGTTGTAAAGATCAAGAAACAAATTATTAATAAGGAAATGGCTGGGCCAAGAATGAACAGCCAGTTCCATAGCCTGTTTCCACCCATGAGGAAGAGTCCAGTGAAAGTCCTGACACACTTAAGTGACAAGAGGAGAGAGAGAATGTGGCCTGGGGGGTGGGGCCCATTTGTTTACTGGGAACCAGGAACTGTGGAGGGAGTACTCACCTGTCCTCCATCTCTTTCAGTATCTCCAAGGAACCTAGGATACAGCCACTCATGTTTAAATATTGATTTATTCATACCTTTCTTCTAGTAATCACCTCTCTCCCCAGTGCCTGTTACAATTCAGCAGCCTCCTCACATTTCTATTATATTCCAAGCCCCTCCAACCAGTTCTCCTTTGCTTTCCCATCTCTTTCTGGCTGGAATTTCCTCTCTCCTTCTCTTAGCTGATGGAAATCCATCTCCAAAGTCAACCTCTCCCTAGGGAGCCTTCCCAACCCCTAGAAGTAGGAAGGCTAGCTCCCCGCTCTGCCCTCCCACATCACAAAGTCAGCACTTAATTCTGTATCCTCAGACATTGTTTCACATGTGTCTTCTGATCTCCTCTGGGAACTTATGTATAAGATGCACCTAAACCAGGGCTGAGAACAAAGCAAAGGTGACAAACACTCTGGTTGGTTTATAGAAATGTTCTTGTGCTCTGCTCTACCTCCAAGGCTGGTTGCAAAGTGGCAATGGCAGGCCAGAGCCACTTAAGCTATCTTCCTGGCCTGTCACATCTTCCCAGGAGGATAAAACTCAGAGCCCAGGTCCTGCTGTGTGGGCTCATAGAGCCAGGCTTGTGGTTGTTGCACACAGGCAGGGCTCTGAGCACAAACACTAAGTGACATAGTGACTGGTTAGATCCTCCCCACTGAGCCAGCACTCCCATCCCTGGATCCAAAAGCAGCCGAGACAGCAGGAGGAGGGAATGTATCACAGTATCAGCCCAGGGGCCTGTCCTTTCTACATCTTTTAGAAGACTTCCAGTGCTATAGTCTCTCTCACAGGAACTCTTGTTCCTCTGATGATTCCCATCCCACCACCTACAAATAAATAGTCACTCTGAGGAAATTCAAAAGCACCATCTTCTTCTCCTCCATTAACAAGCTTCTTTTATCCGGCTTTGCAAGGCTGTGACATGTACTCCCCTCTCACACCCTTAAGAAAGTACCATTGAGCCCCATAAACCCAGGGATACAGGAATGTGATCTTTTGTGTGCTTATTATTTCCAATGACTAATATGCGAAGGATGTCCTCTCAAGTGAGAGGAATTTAGCGTGACATTGGAGCTGTGAGAGAGAGGTTTGGTGGTACTTAGGTGTTCAAGCACATCTCTGCACCAGAGAAGATTCACAGGCTAGCTCCACAGTTTCAACTCCATGATAATCTCCAGGCAACCAAAAGCCAGCTGCTTAGCAACACTAGCTGGAGGATCAGCACGCACGTCTCTATTAGAGATCTGCTCTGGCCATCTGGTAAGTGCACGCCTGAGCAGGAGGCACCCTAGGCAGATACTGTCAGGTACAGACTCACTAGGCTCAGGATTAGGGTTAGGGTGAGAGCAGCCAGGAGGAAGTGTTTGGTGAAGATGGTCACAAAGGGAATAGGTGGCGGGTTATGCAGAAGGTAAAAGAAGAATTTACAATGGGCGCTGGTTGCAATTCCAAGGAGAGCAGTGTACCCCCTTCATGGGGACCCTGAGGCACTCACTTCTTACTCCTCTGCCCCCTGCTCTGGGTACTTGATTTCTTTTTGCTTTAGTTTTGTTGTTGTTGCTGGTTTTGTCATCATTTATTTGTTTTGTGTGCATGTGCGTGTGTGTGTGTGTATTACTGGGGATTGAACCCAGGGGTATTCTACCTTGAGCTATATCCTCAGCTCTTTTTAAAAGAATTTTATGTTTTGAAACAGAGTCTCCCTAAGTTGCTAAGGTTGTAAGTTGATGGACACCTGATTTTTTAAAACACTATTTAATGAATTTTTACAGAACTCAAGCTTTCCCAGATACTGTGGGTGATTGATAAAACAAAAATACAGGATCAGAGAGAATGGGCAACTTTGGACCTATGCTGCCTGGGCTGGAGATAAGACTCTACTAATACTCCAATGCTGGAGCTCTGAGAAGGGTGCTTCCAGAGCCTGGGCTATTGAAGAGAGACAATGGTTCTTACACTGGTTCACCCCAGGATTGCTGTGTAGCTCAATGGGAACATGTATGTCTGGAAGAAGTGTTGCCTCTCTATGGAGCTATAGTATTAATATAGTAAATCCAGGTAACTTCCCTCAGATGCCAAATTAGATGGAGAGAGACACCAGAACATGAAGCCTTAAGAAAAAAGCAGGAAAAGGGAATTAAGAGAGAAGTTTGTTTCCTATTGTACAATTTACTAACCTCTGGCTGGGCAGAGGAAAGTATAGGAAAAGCAATTCTAACTAAGCCAGAGGGGCCCTCGTGGACTGGTCTGTCTCAAGCCAGTTCTATGGATTTTACTTACCCAGGCTACAGCAATCCTCCAGTCAATGATAACCTCAAATTGATGTCAATGGAGAGACACTCATGCCATCTCCATACCCTGATCTTTCAACCTGACCACGCAGAGGAACATTGGCTCATTAGCAACCATGTTCACACCATGAGGTGTCCCTAAGAAAACACAGTTCCATGGAGGAAGAACTCCCCCACACAGAAAGGGTTTGTCTTTGTAATCTGGAGCATCTGCCCACCTGTAATCTCATTTGAGTCTCTCATTTTCTCCACATAAGGTATCATATGGATATTTGTTGCTTGTAATTATACTTCTATCCCTACCACTAAACCGAATATGAGAACAGCCTAGAGCTCTGTTAACTCCCTTCATTTATTATACATCCAAATTAATTCAGCTCAAGGCAGTAAATATGTAGTGAGCCCTTTCTGTAAACCAGTAAGCATAACATCAGGAAGAGATAACAAAAGGAAACCAATGCTGTGTCTCCCCTCAAAAGTTTCTATCGAGAAAGGGAGCTCCCTGAAGTCAGGACTGCTGGACAGCAAAGCGAACAAAACAGGCAGAGAAAGCAGCTGTAAGACCTTTGGACTTCTAGATTACAGGGTCCCTCCCCTGGGCAGGGTGGACAAGTGGGACAGGTTCTGCAGACCACACTTCTCCCTCCACTTTCTTGCCTAGCTTAGCCCTCACAGACCCCAGTATAGCCTCACCCAGACCCCATGGAGGACACACCAGCCCCTAATTCCTGCATGTGCCTTTAGTTTCCAGCTGGTGGACAGATTTGTTTACTAACCCAACCATGAAAGCTTCAAGGATTTGGGTTGAATTTGAATCATCTGAATCTAAAGTAACTATAGAAACCGAAAAGTGATTTATAATGCTGATTTTTTTTCCTCCCCCAATTGCATTTATTGTCTGAGCTTCTGTGGTCCCTAATCCTACTTAATCTGACATGGTTGTCACCCACGCTTGAATGTTTGCACATGGGGGACTTAAGAACAAGGAGAGCAGCATCCTCAACCTTGTCTAACACATGAGTGCTTCTGAACTTTAGTCCTGTTCTTCATGGTTCTTGAAAAATGTGAGTTGACTACAAAAGGCTTAATCTTAAGCATGTATTGTTGGTGACACTGTTTGGTATAATGATCGGAGTTTTATTAAAAACAAAAAACTGAGTTAAAGTTTTGGAAAAAAGTTGAAGTAAAGTCTTACCACAGACCAGATAAGAGAGAAAGCTGAAGCCCACGTGGTACACGCCCCCCTTGGTAGAAAAGGAAAGGACTGCCTGCCTCTTCTCCAGGCAGCATTGAAAATCCTACCTGCGATACTGAATAAATGTGTGAATAACAAGACAGTCCATAAGGGGCCTTACTGGGTTTTGACTGTGTGCTCTTTCAAAAGCACAGCCTAGAGAGATTCAGCACATCTGAGATTCTGAAGTTGGCTAAAGAAATACTCAATTTGAGAGGACATGGAAATTGCCCAAAGAAAATATTATTACTGCAGACATTGCCTGGTAAGAAATTGTCTCCATGTATATAGAACAAAATAACTATTTCTCTCCTCTCATAAGAACAATGCATCATAGACAACTTTAAAGGAAAAAAAAGTAGTGATAGAAAGGACTAACATGAAACCCACCAGATCCCAGATGGAGACCATCTTTTTCTGTGCTATAGAGTTCCTTCTCAACATAGTCATCTCTCTTGTGAACCTCACACTGCCCTCCACCTTTTCATAATAAGCCGAGGATTCCTGGATATATTGAGGACATGGTCCTGATTTTTCTCCCTGACGATAATCATGTTCTAAAAGGATGTAGACACTCTAGTGTTGGCCATGGTGGTGGTTGGGGAGGGGATACAGCCTTTTGAGCTCTCTCAGGTTTCTAAATTTAGTCCACTCATGTCTCTAGCCTGGCCTTTGAGAGACCAAGGGCAGGTAGAACTAAGTCAGCACCAGAGCGGAGCCAGGTTGTGCATTTCCTGAAACCTTGGGGAGACGTGGAAATCTGCAGCAACTTCTAAGAGGCTTTAATGCCTTTCCTTTGTCCTTTCTTGGCTCTTCAGGTAGCAAGGACTTGCTCCTGGAAGGCCCAAAGAAACCTAAGTCTCTAATGATGAGGGGCCAACTTCTTTAGGGCTTACTGGAGCATTAGTAAATTCTAAAACAATCGTCCTCAACAGACTATTCCCAATATTATTAATATTTAAACCCTTTCCTTCTTGCAAATTCATGCCACAGATCTTAAAGATGTGGTTGGAGGCTAACAACAGATGTGCTGGCTGAACATTTTTTTTTAAATCTGCTTATTCCTAAAAGACAAAAAATAAAAGAATGATTCTTTGGGCTGAAAGAACAACATGCCTTACTCCCTATTATTTTATATTATTTTACACAGAACTTCAGGCATAGGAAAAGAACAAGAATGCCTTCAATCTAAAATACACTATGCTAAATCTTATCAAAAAGATGTTTTCTTCAGTGGCCAATAATAAGGGAAAATAGAATTTTGAGGAGGGATGGCCAAGAAAGAGTTCCCTGTTTGGCATGCCTGTGTAATGTCCCAAAGCTGGGTGCTCCTGGAGAGCTAGTCATATAGTATTCATTACTTTCTATGTATGCCAAGCCAATAAAAGCAACACTTGATTAATTTTCCATCACTGAAAGACCCTCTGGACTCTTAAAAATTCCTAATCTGATGATGGTTCATTGACTTTAACATGAAAATGAGAATATTATTTGCTGTGGAAAGTTATAACTCACCTCCTAGTTAATAAAACCTGAAGCCGGGCGTGGTGGTGCACGCTTGCAATCCCAGCATTTGGGAGGCTGAGACTGGAGGATCCAGGTTCGTGGCCAGCCTCAGCTACCTAGTGAAGCCCTCCACAACTTAGTGAGACCCGGTTTCAAAATAAAGAATAAAAAATAGGGCTGGGACTGTAGCTTGGAGGTAGAATGCCCCCAGGTTCCATCCCCATCCCCAGTACCGAAAAAAAAAAAAAAAAAAAAAAAAAACCCTGAGCTTTGTATAACAAGTAACTCGGCCAAGCAGCCTCTTTACAAATGAGGAAACCAAGGCCCAGGGTCATGTCACTAGCAGTGACAGAAGCAGGATTCCCTGCTCATGGATGCCACTTGCCGGGTATTTAGTGTATTGTGTTCCATTTTTGACAAAAGGACAACTCAAAAATATTAAAGTAGGATAAGAGTATTGCTACCATAATGAATGAAGGATAGTTTAATATCCCAAAGTTATCTGGCTTCAGAAAATAGGAGATAACAACAGCTGCTCTTTATGTCTGAAGAACTGTCAAGTGGAAGACATGACAAATGTATTTGGAGATTGACCAAAACCTGTGAGGGTGAGCGCTGTGGGCAAACAGGGCTGCAGGCAGCTCTGTGAGGAAGGGAGATCACAAACTAGGCTCTTCAGAGATGGTGTGAGTAGGGAAAGAATGTTGGCACCCAAGGGTTTAATAGTTACTTGCTGGAAGTCCTATAACAGGGAATCCACTTTTGGGTGGGAGTCAGAACCAGATCAGATCTTAAACATGGCTGGTGGTTGGGGTCTTGGGAAATGATTTCAAATACAGACCATTGAAACCAGTAGGTGGAAACTCTCCTGGAAATAGGGAAATCTTTTGTTTTTTAAGAAAAAGCACATGAGCCGGGCGTGGTGGCGCACACTTGTAATCCCAGCATTCAGGAGGCTGAGACCGAAGGATCCGGGTTCGTGGCCAGCCTCCTAGTGAGGCCAGCTACCTAGTGAGGCATTCTGCAACTTAGTGAGACTCGGTTTCAAAATAAAGAATAAAAAATAGGGCTGGGGGTGTAGCTCGGAGGTAGAATGCCCCTGAGTTCAATCCCCAGTACCGCAAAAAAAAAAAAAAAAAAAGAAAAGAAAAGAAAAAGCACATGTATATGATTCCAGTGATCATGAAAATAAGGAATCACTGAAAAAGATCAGAGGTTCACACTTTTTTACCTTGACTCAGGGTATAAACAACACAGTATGGAAACTAGAATCCACATATACTGACATAATAGAACAGTAGTTTCATAAAATAATTGCTGCCCCTGATGTATCATGCATTTGGTATTTTCTACTTTTTTCCCATTTTTTAAAGTTGATTAAGACTCACTAAACTGATGTCATAACCAACTAATATGTCACTTTGAAAAATACTGAACTAAGCCGGGCGTGGTGGTGCACGCTTGTAATCCCAGCATTCGGGAGGCTGAGACCGGAGGATCCGGGTTCGCGGCGGCCAGCCTCAGCTACCTAGTGAGGCACTCCGCAACTTAGTGAGACTCGGTTTCAAAATAAAGAATACAAAATAGGGCTGGTGGTATAGCTCAGAGGTAGAATGCCCCTGAGTTCAATCCCCAGTACCGCAAAAAAAAAAAAAAAAAAAAAAGAAAAATACTGAACTATATTATCTCTAAGAAATAGAAAGTAAAGTTGAGAAGAAGAATGTGCCTATGGGGGAGAAAAAAAAAGGGGGGGGGCTAGGGGTTTAGGAACCCTTGGTGTTTTGCATGCGGTTTATTTTGTTTTGGCACTAGGGATCAAACCTAGGGGCATTCTACCTCCAAGCTATACCCCCAGCCCTTTTTTATTTTGAAACAGGTTCTCACTAAGTTGCTGAGACTAGCCTTGAACCTGTGAACCTCCTCAGGTCTCAGCCTCCTAAATACTGGGATTCCAGGTATGCGCCACCACACCCTGCTTCCATTTGGTTGTTTCAGATGCAGAAGAAGGGACCAACCAGAACCCTGAAGGGAATGAGTGCTTATTCAAAACCCAAGCATTCAGAGAGGTGGTAGCCATAATTAAAAGACATCATGAGTAGGCATTTACTGAATCCTTGGAAGCAAAGCATCTCAGGAAATCTTCACGCACATGAGTTATCTTCCCTTGGAGAGCTCTGGAGAGGCAGCAAAGATCAGACGAATCTCTGCAGCTTAATTATGTGAGTGATTGAAAGGGCACTTTCTTCTTTTGCATCTGCATTATTATTTGAAGAAAATGGCTGTTTATTTAAAATGTGACAAAGCTTGCCCAGAACTCAGTGTGCTTTATCATCTATGGCAAAGGAGGACCCAGTGCTTCAGGCCAGGTGAAGGGCTTGGCAGGGCAGGGTGGGGGGTACCCTTCTTGGCCATGGTGAGTTCTACAAGGGTCGTTGAGGACGAGCAGATGTCTCACACCATTCAGAACAAGAAGGAAGTCACACATTTATCTCACATTCCTCTGCTTTGGGTCCACCTGGCAATCCAGGTTCTCCTTACCTCATACCTGGATGACTAAAACATATCAGGAAAGCACAAAGCAGACTTCCTACACTTCAATGTGCTTGCATATCACCTGGGATCTTGAGATGCCAATTTTGACTCCTTAGGTGTATGGTGGGTCCCAAAAGTCTGCCCTGAATCAGGTCTCAGGTGATGTCTTCATGATTGCTCACTGGTCTACACTTTGCATAGCAAAGACCTAGACATTGAAGCCAAGTATACTGGGATTCGGAAACCCTACTCTGACACTTCGTATTTGTAATACCTTTGCAAAGACATTTTTAATAATCTTTACTGGGGTGAGGTAGAGGTTGCTGTTTATAACAGGAATGTAGAAAAGGGCAATCTATTTTACCTCTTTGAGCCTGGTCTCCTCTACAAACAAAACCACCACCACCACCACTGTTCTTGAGGTCAGGGGTATTCAAAGCTCTCCCTTGTGCCTTCACCTCCCCTCACTGTCCTGAAAATGGGGTCTCCCTGTACTTCTCCCTGCTTCACCACCACTACCACCCCAGTCAATGCAGTGCCATCTGGCTTCTCCTTGACTTTCCCTGACCCTGCTCTCTTCCAGGCACAGTGTCCAATAGCTGCTCTCAGTTCTCTTTTTGAACATTCTGGAACACCCATGTCTGATAAGTACACCTTTGTTCTTAAAATGCTATTTGTTTGGGGAGCAGCCCTCACCCCTAGGTTTTCTATCTTGCTCCTTGGGCTGTTCCTCCTTCATAGGTTCTCTTCCCCTTCCTGACCCACAGATTTGGGACTTAAAGCTCTGTCCTGAGCCTGGTTTTCTGGTAGATTCTACACATAATTCCTAGAACATCATGGCTTTTGGATTATCTATGTGCTAACAATTCCCAAAGCTAGACCCATAGCATAGAACAGTCCTCTGAGCACCAGATCCATAGAGACACCAGCTCTCTGGATAATGTGTCCCCAAGACATATTTAAGTCCACATATCTGAACAGAATTTGTCACTTCCTCTGGTGTTCACATATTCAGTCATAGGTCTCACCATTCACTTATCTTATTAGCTATTCTAAGGGCCCTGCCATTTGCCCTCCACCTGGCTTGTGCTTTTTTTTTTTTAATTCACATATGGATTTATTATCTCCCTAATTATACAGTGAGCTCCTTCATGCCCTCATAGTAGTAGCATAGTTCCATATGCACATGTATAATTTAAGTCACCAGTAAGTTATTTCAGGACTAAAATGTGAGTTACACTTTGCTACACATGCAGTGAAAACTGTATCCACTAACAGCTCTTGGCACTGTTAATAGGGTCTATCCAGGAAGAAATGTACTAGGGTCCATTAAGTATGTAGACCACAAACAAAATCTCATGAAGGGAGAAGAAAGAAAGATGGGGGAATCTTAGCTTTTCTAGGACTTGAAGAATAGAAGTTTTAGCTGGCTGGCCTTATCCCAGAAAGTCCTAGAATCATCATGGAAGAAAGGTAAACACTGTGTTGTTTGTACACCTGGCTCTTCTCCCCCCAAAGTGCACTAAATCACTGGACAGCAGCAATGATGTCTGCAGGTCATATTCCGAGCAGCTTGTACTATGCTCAATGTATTCCTCGTTCAAGTGAGCCAATGAGTAGATGGACAGCTAGGCAGAAAACCTGGTCTACCGATGCTGAGGTAGGTCTTTGAGCCAAATGTTCTAACCACTAGGGCTGGATAGACTGAGCCAGGCCACAGCCTTCAAGCAGTTCTCAAGTGAGTGTTACCTAATCCAAGAATACTACCCGAACCCAGAGCTCCGCTGAGCAGGAATGGCTGAGCAGGGAGTCTGTACAGGAGCCAAGAGATTTGTCTGGCTGACTAAAAGGAAACATACTTCTTAGGAGCATCTCCTCACTGTCTGATAGTGCCTTCTCCTAACACAAGGCACAACCTTCCTTCTCTATAAATCTGGGAGTTAAAGAAGACATATTTAATGGGGGGACTAATCCAGGTCCCTCATTAAGTTAGTAGGCTTCTGAGCACCAATTCCAAACATTTCTCAATGTCACCATATAACTACCATGTCCTCAGAGTGACCCAGTAAAGTGTGGGTTTGGACTTCACCAAGCCATTCATTCAGGGCTCTGGTACAGAGGGGTTGGCAGGTCCGAGAAGGCTTCTAGCAACAGACTACAAATGTGCATGTGGCCCCTTTCTAGATACCAGAACTAAGTCTATTCTGTCATTTTCAAACCTCTTACCTCACAGACTCCTTTCTCTTTAAAGTATTTTCTTAGAAATATATTGTGTTAAAAGCCTCCAAGTTCTATTTGACTGAAGGCAGGAGGCAAGAATGAGTCCTGGCAGTTCCAGTGGAGATTTCTAGCAAGATATCCTTCTGAGGTGCCTTTCTAGCTCCCTGTCACTTCATGTCACATGCCACCTGCAAATCCTGTCTCTCATTGTCCCCATGAGGATCCTTCCAGCCTCCTGAATTATCTCTACTGCCAGGAGCTGTCAGGAGTCTTTTCCGCTGACAAAGGCTGGGGCCAAGAAGCCTCAACCCTCCATGGTAGAACCCCAGCCCTGCTGGACAGGAAGCACCCCTCTTCCACACACTCAAGGCAAGGCAGGCCCTAGGTGGTGGTCACGTGTGATTCTTCTATTTTTTTTCTCTCTTGCCCTCCTTCCTTTCAGCTGGAGTTCACTCCCAGGGCGGTGCCCATGTCCCCTCCCACCCCCGGACCCCAGGCACAGGCCTCTATCTAGTACTGATTAGCCATGTGGCTCCAGCCAAGACACTTAACTACTCAGCTCATATATTATACTGGGCAGCACCTTCTCTGCCTATCTTCCAGAGTGTTTAAAAGATCCAATGAGATTATAAAAGTACTTTGGGAAATGTTTTTCATTATTACTGTTATTATTCTTATTAAGTTACTACTATGTCCTACTAACAGAACTAAGGGAAAGACAAAAATGCCTTAAAACACATTCATGGCATTAAATCCAGCTACCAAAATATTTGGGAAACATCCCCCCAGCTCCCTGGCAAACAGAAAATTCTCCACTTTCTCTAGTTTGTCATCCTAAATAAAAATATCAATAAAACACCAGCAGTAATAAGCAAGAGCAATGGCTGACATAGCAATACCTATAAGGAATTACCAGAGACCAGTGCATACACCATGGCCATGGATCCTCATAAAAATCCTAACTAGGTAGGCACAGGAATAATAAATTATTAGGTGTCATTTTGTGATGCTGGGGCTCAAACCCATGGCCTCAAACACACTAGCCAAGTGAGCCACACACCTCAGCTCTATTGTTATTTGCACTTATCAAACGAAAAAAATTAAAAATTGGAGAAGTTACAGTAACGGAGCTACTGAGTGGCAGTATAAGGACTAAACAGAGGCCCAGTTCAACTCCCTTGCCTTTACTCATTGTACCGTAATCTCTCCACCTTCCTTGAAGGTGGATAACATTAGAGTCCAGTCAGCCTCAGGCCTGGAGGGTTCCTAAACTCCCAGAAAGTAGATTGACAGAGGCCCCGATTGGCCATCTAATCCATCCATCCTGCCTCCAGGCAGGGCTAATGAAGATTATTCTTTAAAAGCAATTTCTCCTCTGGTCCTAGGGTTTAGGGGAACAAGGACTACGTGCAGCCCAAGGCACAGCCTCTAGGAAATGGACAGTCACAGCTGCTGCAAGTCACACTTGGAACTCGCTAACCCACTATCCCAAGAGACTCTGTCATCTCTGCACACATTTGCAGCACTTCCGTACTGCACAGGTGCTATCGGCTGCCCAGAGGTGGGGATGCCCATGGGGTGGGGGTGGGGTGGGGAATCACCAGGTGCATATGAGAAAAAGACTTCAATGTTAAAAAAATTACTCATTTCTCCCTATTGTTGACTGGTAAGAATCTTCCCTGAATTTCAGTCAGAGGGGATTTGTGAAGAAAACCCCTTTAGGCTGGACATGCTGATGGGGAGTACCTGGAGTAAGGGCAGAGTACACCAGCTTTGGCTTAGTTTTGCATACAGGTCCACAGACAGGAGCTGCACACAGCAACCTGTCTGCTCTCTGACACTGAAAAAGTATCATGATTGCTGAATCATGGTTCCAGTTTTTCATTTTGTGATCAGCATCACTTTTTGGCTTTTTTTTTTTTTTTTTTTTTTTTTTTTTTTTTTTTTTTTTTTGCAGTACTGGGGATTGAACTCAGGGGCAGTCTACCTCCGAGCTACACGCCCAGCCCTGTTTTTTATTCTTTATTTTGAAACCAAGTCTCACTAAGTTGCGGAGTGCCTCACTAGGTAGCTGAGGCTGGCCGCGAACCCGGATCCTCCGGTCTCAGCCTCCCGAATGCTGGGATTACAAGCGTGCGCCACCATGCCTGGCTTTCAGCATCACTTTTGCCATTCTCCTTCCACACATCCAAGACACTCCACAAACTCTCCTTGGCACTGCCCCCTCCAGGTCTTCAGGCCACATCATCTGCTGTGTGGCAGGACCAGTGTGGGACTCTGTCCTGCAGAGCCCGGGCACCCACTGCTCCCTGACCAGGCCTGCAGCTCCAGTCCCCAACCTGCCTGTGTTCTGTCGTACCCTGGAACCCTCTTTCCTTCCCCTTGGCTGCAGGCCATCCTCCTCCAAATATTCGGAAAGAGGCAGAGGAGGGGACCAGTGTTTGTTCAACACTCTCTGTAAAGATGGTGCTGGGCTCTCTAGCAGGCAAAATTTAATGCTATAACAAACATACTGAAAAAGTATAAAGCAGGTGAGGCTCTGAGATCCTGAGAAACCCACCCAAGGACTCTAAGTTAATAACTGGAAGAGGCAGCATTTGAACCCTTGCCCACCTCTGTGTAAGGGACTCTCAAGTTACCCTTTCAGTGCTGCCCAGCTTACACCCACTGTAGTGCTAGGACAGAGAAAGAATACTTGTGCACACCCACGTCTTCCTACTGGCTGGCAAATCCTTTCAGGGCAGGGCTCCTGGCTTAGCACTTCCTAGATTCTACGCCACCATCTGCTCCCATTTCTCACTCTTGGTCTGGAACTCTGCACACAGCCACTGGGGCTCAGGGCCAAGCAGCTCACAGTGACAACTGTCTCAGAGAATTTATGGTGAGGCTCTAGTTGTGCATGATGACTTTTTCAAACAGCAAACAGCAACATAGCAATGACATTCCTAGAATCATTAACTGCAAATGAAACTACAATTATTCTCCTTGGAGGTGTGTGTATGTGTGTGTATATACATGTGTGTGTGTGTGTTTTAAGTACCTTGTAGTGTGAGCTGAGCTACCCAGCTCACACATTCCTGGGCACTGGCTGGGGCCACATTTACTGGAAAGGGCCTTTTACAGAAACACCACTCTGTCACTTCTACCTTGCACATAGGCAGAAGTGTGATTCCGGTTCTATTTAAGGGAGAGAGCAGTAGACTGTCTCCATGGCAACCCCAAGCAGCATGTAGGATTAGAGCCTAAGTAAGGTTTGGGAAAATTAAGTTGTAGTTGGCCATGTGTCTGTCCCACCTTGTCACAGACAATAGCTTAGAGAGCCTGCCCAAAGGAAGGAGACAGGTAGGGGTACCTGGAGGTAATGTTCCATGGGCAAGTCCTACACACACTGCCCCAGACATTCCTCCCTAGACCACCTTTCTAAATACCTCCCTGTGAGCTTCACCAGGAAAACTAAGCTGTGTGTGTGTGTGAAAGAGAGAGACAGAGAAATTGAATGACTTAGAGCATGCTTTCTAGCTTATATCTTTATGGTTTTTGTTTTGTTTTGTGGGGGGTGGCTAATTTTTTTAACCTTTGTTTATTTACCACTTTAACACCTTTTTAAAAAAATCTTTAGAATACTCTTGACTATGCACTTTAGAAACAATAGAACCAATATCATCTTGGGAGCAGTGTTAACACCCAGCTACAGGCTGGCCACAATTCAAGAATCTTATTTGGTGAGGAATCACAATGTCTGGGAGAGGGCACATTGCCTCAGTATCGGCAAGTCTATTGAGCTGTCAATATCACCTCTAATAAGAAAAAGAGCATCCATCCCAGTTCTCTTACCAACTGCCGTGTGATCTCTGGCAAGCTCATAAACTAATCTGAGCCTCAGTTTCCTAATGCCAATAATCTTCTTTCATCATATAATTGCATTTCAAGTATCAAATAAGATAATGACTGTGAAAGTGCTTTGCAAAACATAAAATAATCCACAAATGGAATGGAGTAGTACTATTATCATATTAATAAATGCAGGATTTAATGCAAAGAAGTAGCATTACTAATGATGACATTATTTTAGCAAAAGTTTGGCATTTTTCTCTGCTAACCGTTTTCTGAGTTCAAAAAGACAGTGAAAGACAGACATTTCTACTGCTGGCTGGCTTCAAGGTCATGGCTCAGCCATTCACTTTTACGTGGCACAAAGAGTGGCCAATTGATTGGCCACAGAAATCAGAGTGCTAAGTAGAGAGCTGTCTGAGCAGAAGACTGCAAGTCCAAGCAGAGCAAGGAGCAGGCATGAATTTGCCTGCTGCTCAGGCTGCCTGATTCCTGTGATTGTGCCCACCCTAGAAGATAATTCTCTCCACACAGGAAAACTACAGTGCCCTTGTCTCAGAAAGGTCTTCCCAGTTGCCCCAGTGGGACCTCATGAATGAGATGGCCTCGGTCTCATTTCCATTTGCCAGGTGCTGAAAACCTGCGAGTGTGAGAAAGAAAGCAGAGCTACTTTACAGGAGAAATGGCTCCTGCTGGGAAAGACATGCTGGGCATGGGAGGTGTCCTCTAGACCCTAGCTACTCAGATGAGGTCCCTGAGCAGCAGCAGCAGCACCAAGACTAGGAGCTGATTAGAACTGCAGAACCTGTGGCCACACACTTGCTTGCTGAATCAGAATACGGACAACAGTATGACCAATGCACACAAAGTTTGAGGAGAAGCGCTGCTCTGGTACCCAAGAGCTGGGGTGGGGGATGGTGAACTCTCCCACCTGACTTGGTTCTCACAGGCTCTGCTCCTGTGTCATGATTTGTGTGTGTGTGTGTGTGTGTGTGTGTGTGTGTGTGTGTGTGTGTGTGTGTGTATGGTACTGTGGATTGAACCCAGAGGCATTCTATCTCTGAGCTATATCCTCAGATTGATTTTATTTCTTATTTGGACACAAGGTTTCGTTAGGTTGATAAGAGTCTCACTACTTGCTGAGGCTCTCCTCGAACCTGCAATCCTCTTGTCTCAGCCTCCCAAGTCCTGGGATTGCAGGTGTGTGCCACCATACCCGACTTTGTCATGATCATTTACAAGGACCCATATTTATTAAATCATTAATAAAGAGGCTAGATCAGTTCCTTCAGATGACAGCATCCTCTCTCTGTTCTCCAGACAACCTGCACCTCAGCCCCTTTGATAAGTGGGAAATGCACCTTTCCAGATATCTAGGCCTTCATCCAAAGGGTACAAGGGTGGAGTGGTCCCATTTCCTTTACACTTGGGAACAGGATAGGCCTTTGAGTTTTAAAACCTTAGAGTGTTGTCCCTGCAGGGCTATGCCGGGCCTGGCCTGCAATGCCCCCTACTCCACACAGCCAGGGCCTGGCTGCCTCTTTTGCACTTATTTTTCTTGGTGCCTAGGAGTTCTTTTATCTGTTCATTTCCCTTCACCCAGCACCTAGGAGCCAGACCCATTGGGTCCAGGATAAGACTGGGAAACTAAAGGAGGTGGAGGGAAAATGGAGAAAAAGCAAGGGGCCACAGGACCTGAATATAGTTTCTCCTCTCTTGGGTGCTGTGGTCAAGCACTCAGGTATCCCGATTTCTATGCCTGACTATTAACCAGTCACCTGCAAACTCTGGGGTCTCATGTGTACCACCACCCCCGCCTCAAAGATGCAGTGACAATCACCCTCCTTTCTGCCAAGGACTGAAGAAGATGAAATGAGACAGAATCCTAGGAAGAAAAAACTGGAAAGATCCTTTTGGAGACACCATTTTATTAATAAGGATATCAGGCACAGGTCTCAGCACTTTGCACACATTAGCACATCAAATCGGAAAGAAGCTATGCAGTATGCACTGCTATCATGCCCATTTCAAAATGACTTAGAGAATTAAGGAATTTTGTTCATGACCACCTGGGTGGTGAGGGAGCAGCTCTGCTTGGCCTTGTGCTTCTTTTCAGAAAGAACAGTCCATCGAGTCAGGAAGACCTTGAAGATGAGCTCTAGGGGAAATTCCAGGTGCACAACAAGGGAACCCACTCAGCTCTACCCTCTGTCCACCCCTGTTGTCCAGGAAGAAGGCCTAACAGCACCAGATGACACCCTCATCTGTCAGGATAGAATAAGTCTAGTCCAAGTTGAATTAGGAAAAACTTGGACTAGAGCTCATCTTCAAGGTCTTCCTGACTCGATGGACTGTTCTTTCTGAAAAGAAGCACGAGCCACTCTTCAGAGAGCATGTCGGAGGGCCACAGAGGTGGTCTTGGCCTCCAAACCCAAACACAATCCAGTCCATACACATGCTTCCTTCATGTCCAATTTGCCTGCCTCTGATTTCTGAAAGTCACTCAATAGAGGGCTGACTCCTTTCTCCCTTTGCCAATTGCTAGTCCACTTAACCCCCTTTTACTCTCAGTCAGATGCTCTGTGACATGAAAGCTGACTTTTATTTTCCCTTGGCTTTCTCCTCCATCATTGACCTAATCATGTTGGTGATCCTGACATTTTACCTCTGCTCTGCAGCAATGCAGTCCTCTAGGAATTCCTTCTGAACTCCCCACTGCCTTGCCTTGGAGCACTGCCCAGCCCACCCTTACAGGACACTACGGGAAGACACTATCTGTGCCCCAACCTTCCCTCAGTCTAACCCACCATGATCTCTGGGCCCGACCAACGAATGGGAGCCTGATACAGCTCCTTAGGGAAGGATGACAGGCACAGAGCCTGTATGACATTGTCCCAGCCACACCAGGGTGTGACCAATTTCCAGAGAGGTTCTGGGAATTAAACAAGTTCCAGTCAGCACTGGCCCTGGGCCTCTGCATGGCTGGCATGTGTAGCTGGACATCTCAAAAGGGGCTATAATAGCAACACCCAGAACTGCTGCCTGACACAGGCTGGGCCAGCAGCTATGGCTTAAGGCCTGTGCTCCAGCTGCCCTCACACAGGGCATGCAGATGGAGGTATGCATCACCCTGTTGAGGCAGAGGCAGGTTCCCCCACCTTAGCCCAGCAGAGGGTAAGATCAAGGGATGACCCAGAACCACAATAGCCAGGCCTGTGCTCAGAATCTGAGAAAAGATGGTCAGGGGCTATACTGGAACCTTCACCTTCTGCCTACCCAGGAATCACACCAAGACCACAGAGAGACCCCACAAGCCCTGCACAGGACCACACAGGGAAAGGGCTCACCATGCTTTAGCTGTGAGTTTTGGTTTTATTTAGTAAATGCACAGTTTTAAACCTTTAGAGTGTCTCAGAATGATTCTGCAGCTGGAAGTCTGTAGGGGTTTAATTAACCCGATTGCCTTCAATTTCCATCCTCCAGGAACCTGTTCTCCATACCTTGGCAGTATCCTGCTCCAAGCAGAGCTGCCTGTGCCCTGGGCAGCCTCTGGGATTCAGAATTTCCATGCCTAGCAGTGACCCAAATGACCAGGAGAGGCCCAGCATCCAGGTGGTTGATGCTCTTCAACTCAGCCTTAGCAATTTCCCTCCCAAGCTAGAACAATTTACCACTGAAGAGGTGGTGGGGAAGAGCTGGAGAGCAGCTGGATTTGGGTCCAGCTAATTAGTAGGAGAGTTGCTACTAGATTCCAGTATGCTACCATTATACCAAGTCATACTCCTGATGTGGGAGATGTGGGTGGGTCACAGTGTGTCACCACTGAACACAGCCTCCCCCCACCCCCAGCCCTGCAGGTGTTCATGTACACCTCATACCCTGCACACATAGGTCCCTTTTCCTGAACAGCCTTCTGGACTAAATCTTCATAGAAATTATTTCCCACTGTGGAAGCTGTATCTCAATTTAAAACCAAGTCCTGAGAATAGAGCTGGGTGAAGAGTTTGGGCAAATGTGTGCGTTGGGCTGGAGGCTAGCACCCAGTCTCTACCCACCCTTCAGTCTTCCACAGACCTCCCATCTTCCTATCAGTGGCAGAGTTTTCCTGTCTTGCCTCCACTCTCCCCATCCTGCTCACCTAGTGCCAGCAGAGGCTTCATATGAGGCCCTGGCCAGCCCGGCTATCTCCGAAAGGGCCTACAGGGCCCAGAGAAAACCCAGCTCTCCCTGGCTTTCAGGAAGACACACAAAACTCCAATGCACTTAAGCTGTGTTTTACTAGATGGCAGGATGTTTTTAGCTGATTATTAAAGCCACAGTCTACTATGCCCTATCAACAACCAATTTGGCCCCAGTAAAATAGATTCCAATTCCCTCAGCACTAGTCTCCTAGCAATCAGCTCATCAATATACATAACATTTAGAAGCTGGATATTGATTGTGGACTCTAATGGACTCATTGTGCAGCATTCAGCTTGACCTCTACAATAGCATTGTATTGGCGCTTCCCTCTCCTCCCACTACCACTCTCCAAAATCAGGTCCAGGTGGGGTGTGCTAGAGAGCAAGTGGGGGGTTCCTGGGGCTTGGCCATAAATCAAGGACACTCATGACCTAGGGTTTGTCACAGCCAGTGTGAAGTAGCCTATAATACTGCCTGCCTCAGCTTCATTCTGAATTAACAAGGAGCTGTTGTTGCCATAGGATACAAGCGCCTGTGGTGTGATTAACACTGGCAGCAGCCAGTGAATCCCTGTGTGTCCCCATGCCTGCTTATGTCTGTACAATGATCAACGGAAGCTATAGGCTCTCTGTAGGCTCCACACCCTGGCCCTCAGACACAGTGCCCCCACGACTCAAAGCCCCCAACACAACTTGACACAGCACAGAGGCCACCCCAGCCCCACCTGGATAGGTCCCTGCTACCACAGGAGCATTCTCTGCGCAGGGCTGGGAGAAAGGTGGGCTTCTTGGCTTCATGGAGAAGAGCAGTGCAGCTGGGGCAGGCTGTCCAGCCACCCAGCAAGTCCTAGGAGACCTTTCCAGAAAGTGTTTAGTTGATTCTTTTTCCTCCTGATGAGATCCCGAAGCAAAGTCCACTTACAGTAAGCCCTGGCCATTGTGTAATCATCACTGAATGTAGAGCTAAGATATCTCACTTCTTGGCAGGAGTAGAAATGCCTGGTGCCTCTAGGGCCCACCCCATGCACATCTCTCCCTTCCCCAAGCACTCATCTAATCCAGGGTCAATACAAAGAGACAGAGCCTCCTCTACCACCGTTTTATTATTCTATATATGAGATAATTTGGTGTCCTCTGTTACATTTTAAATTCCAAAACGGGAGAGACAGCAGTGTTAAGAAACCTTATCTCCCCATGGAGACTTGCTCTGGATCAGTGTGACATGTACTCACCCCACAGTGATCACCCCAGCAGGGAACTAACTTACAGTCCTTTCAGCTGCCAGTCTTGTAAGTTCACACACAACTGGCTTTTTTCCATGAAGCTGAGATTTTTGCATCTTCAGGAGAATCCAAAAAAATTTTCTGATAAAAATTTGTATCTTACATTTGTTTTACGTGAGCCACAGAGAATATTAGTCAGGATACAACTTCTTATATATAAACTCTACTCAACGGGCAGGATATGGCAGAAGTGAAGTGGAGCAGGGAGGGGGTGTGAGGATGTATTAACCCATTTCACAAGAGGGAGGTCTGGGCTCTCCAGAACTTGGAACTAATCTGTTCTATTTTGCCTCGCCCATTTGAAGTCATATTTTGGTCTGTATACCTAGGATCCCCAGACATCTTGTATAGGGTTGCCAGATTTAGAAAATAAAATACAAGGTGCCAAGGTGCCAAGTTAAATTTCAATTCCAGAAAAATAACAAGTAATATTTTCTGTAGAAGAATGTAATATTTGAGACATTGTTATACTGAAAAACTATATGGAGTTAGGCAGAAATTCAAATTTAACTGGGTGTCCTTAGCTTTATCTGCTGGCCCCAGTCCTGCCAGCATTTTGAGCTTCCCTTTCCTTCACAGCCGCAAGTGCTGCAACCCAGGACTCTGTCCCAATGGGATAACGAGGCCATACTGTTGACACAAAATCTTTCCCCGCATCTCAAGAGAAGAAAAGGGATGACATTAATGAAAGTAGTATTTTTTAAAGCCTGGATTGTGTGCCTGTTAATATATTGAGGATTAACCTCTCAATTGTTAGAGCCCTAGGATATCCCCCACCCCACCCCCCAGGCTGGGATCCCTCCGAGGACCACTCATTCACTGTTTTTATTAAATGAAGTCCCTCTAACTTCTTTCCAATCAATTCCCTTGGGCCACTGAAAACATGAGTATTGATAGTGACTTAAACCAAGAAACGCACTGAAATAAGATCCATGAGGTTAAAATTTTCCCAATTTTTTTGGACCTCTACTCCTGCAGAAACCTTCAAGAAAACATGATGTTATGATGGAATACACAGGAAACCTTGCTCCATATATACCCATGTGGGAAGAATCACTGTGAACGTCACCATATGAAAGGCCTACAGAGTTCAGGGGTAAGAAGACTCTTAGCTGCTTGCTGCAGCACTGTCCAGACTTACTTGGCCACCAAGCCTACTGGCTTCCACTTTCCCCCTCTTATATCTGTTAACGTCACAGAGAACACTGGACATTAGAAACAAATGATCATTTCTCAAACATAATTCACCCTTGAGTTAATATTTTTCTCAACCTCTAGTTTATATCTGTATACCTGAATTCTCCAGAAGTCTTCCTAGCCCAGGTACAGACCTGTTCAGTTATGATATTCCTCCCAGGCCTGACCCAAGTCCTAGATCCTCCAAGAAATTCCCCAGACCTCTCCAGCACGCCCTGACCTCTTATTTCCTTGTTTTTCCTCACTTTTCATTTAGCAACTATTCCCAGCATGCCTCTTCACAAATACCATGCCCTCAGGATATTAATCCAAATCTCTTCATTTGACTCTTTTGCCATAATTGTCTGATCACTTCATTTCTCCATATTTTGGCTCCCCGTACAGACATGAAGCTACCTGCAGGCAAAGCTCTCCTGCTTGACCAAAGCCTCTTAGTGTAAGGTGGGCTGAGCATCAGTGGGCATTTGGTAAGTGCTTGTTGATAAAATATGTTTATTTTTGCACCTATGTTCCAGTTATTGCATGTGTTAGAAACAATAGACGGGTGTTCTAGAAGAGCCACAAGCTGGCTTCTCTCATGCACCATGAAAGATGCAAGATTAATCTTGGTCTCACGTTGTCTGCATCTCACATAAGTTGCTACACCCCTGACAAACTCCCCAATTTGAACCAAATTGGTAGAAGTGGGAAAGACCTGAAAGGGTTGGAAATTTTCAGGAGGGTAAAATAATTTCCTAGTTATTTTGTAAGTCAAAACTGCTAAAGATTATGCAATCTACAACTTAGATGTTTAAATGATTTCAATTGTTTTGCTAAATACCACTTAACTATCCTAAGGCAAAGATAGCTAGGTACTTCTATAAGGGATATTGAAAAAATGCTGGCCATAGGTTTGAGGCCAGCCTCAACCACTTAGTGAGGCCTCTGCAACTTAGGAAGACGCTGTTTCAAAATTTAAAAATAAAATAAAATAGGGCCATGGGTATAGCTCAGAGGTAGACCCATGGATTTCATCACCAGTGACACACACACACACACACACACACACACACACACACACAATATTGCAAAATGACCTACTCTCAAACTCTGAAGTCACCATACCCTTATTTAATGTACTTGGCTTGACTTTAGTTTTATAGACATGATGTTGTGAGCCTTGTTTTGAACCAAGGCCAGTGCAATATAGACTTTTAATGATTTAACTCCATTTCCAAATTCTCCAGGTAGCTCTCATCTTCCACTCTGAGACTTCAACCTTAAAAGAAAACTCTGAGTAACAATAGGAGAGTCTCTAAAATACATACTGGAAAATCTCCACATATTGCACAAACCAACTGTGTGCACACTTGACTATCCCAGAAGCACATTTCTTTCTTTTTTTTTTTAATTTTTTTTTTTATTCATACATTGTAAGCATACATCTTTGTTGGGTACAAATTGATAACCATATATGAGCTCACAATTCTCATTTGACCCCTTGCCCGAATTCCCGCCCCGCTCCCTTGCCCTCCCTCCCTCTCAAGTTCAGTTTAGTGAGTAACCTTAATATACATTAGTGTGCCCCTCCCCCCATCCAACCCCTTCAGTTAAATCTACTTCTTTGCTTTCGAGGGTCTCTCCTTTTTCATCTGGAGACCCTCCCATACCCCATCTTCTCCCTAGCATCCGCATATTAGGGAGAACCTATGCTTTTTTTACTCTTTGTGACTGGCTAATCTCACTTAACAACAAAATGTTTTCCAGTTCCTTCCATTTCCCTGCAAATAACCTGATTTTGTTCTTTTTTTTTTTTTTTTTTTTTTGTAGTTATTCGTGCAATGTAGCATACATCTTTGTTAAGCACAAGTTGTTAACAACATATTTGCACACAATTCCACAATTCTCATTTGACCCCTTCCCCAATTCCCACCCCATTCCCTTGCCCTCCCTCCCCCTCAGGTTCAGTTCAGTGAGTGACCTTGATATGATTGTGTAAGAACATCATGTGCCTTAGAGTGTCCCTCTGCCCTGTGCATCCACTGGAATTAATTCAACTTCTTAGCTTATTGGGGAGAAGCACATTTATTTCTATTTCAAGTCAATTATAAGACAATCTTCAAGCTCCATACTCAGAGCTTTAAATAAACAGCCTCAGCTTCCAATGTGAAAGACTGGTCTCCCTCCCTCTAAATGATAGCAAGAAATTACAACGTCAATAATCAACTGATTTCTATAGATCAATTATTTTCTAAAATGCATGAAAGTCTTTCCAAGGTGGCCCATGACAAACTGGCTAATACGTTTTCCGGGTGAAAATACTTCCAGGGCTAAGCATTTGGTAAAACACAAATACTTTGCTTATCCCCATCTCAATCTTAAGCAACCAATTAGGAATACTCACAACAGTCACTTTTTTGTTTTGCTTCCTGCAAGTACAATTTGTTTTAAGTTCTAGATTTTATAAGCAGTATTTCTATATCTTGGAGACCTCAATGAGATTTCTGGTAAAATCATTTCAACTCATTCAGGACTTATTCTAATTGTCAATTCTTTAAAATTCTTCCCTGGCCACCCCAGGTAAAGTACTCCCACCTAATGCACATCCTTGCTTCTCCTACCTCATTTGTTAATTTTGTATTTTTCAAAGTCCTTATAATACCTACTATTCTCTTAGTCATTTGCTAAATGTTTATTATAAATGTCTTCACAGTAGAGAATAATCTAGATCTTGCTGTCAGACCCTCTGACTGATTCAATATCATCCCAGTGCCTAGACCAAGGTCCACCCAGTGCTTATACTGAGGTCTAGCAGCACAAAACTGAACAACTTACATTACTAAGAAATTGTTCTGTTGTAGTAAAATGTAAATTATCTAAAGCTTATCATTCTAACCACTTTTAAGTATACATGTCAGTAGCACTAAACACATTCACATTGTCGTGCAACCATCACCACTGTCCATCTCCAGAACTTTCTCATCTTTCCAAACTGAAACACATACCCAGTGAACAATTACATTCTCCTCTACTCTCTTCATCACTTGGCAGCTATCATTCTGATTTCTGTCTCCGAATTTGATTACTCTAAAACCTCACATAAGTAGAACCACACAGTATTTGTCTTTTTCTGTCTGGCTTATTTCACTCAGTATAATATCCTTAAGGTTCAACCATGTCATAGAATGTGATAGGATTTCCCTCCTCTTTAAGGTTAAATACTCCGCTGTTTGTAAATACATTTTGCTTATCCATTCATCCAATGGACACTTGAGTTGTTTCCACCTCTTGCCTATTGTGAATAATGCTGCTATGAACATCAGTGTACAAATATCCACTTGAGTACCCACTTTCAGCTCTTAGAGGCATACATCCAGTAGTGGAATTGATGAATCATATGGTAATTTGATTTTATTTTTTGAGACATCATAGAGTTTTCAACTGTGGCTACACCATTTTATGTACCCACTAGCAATGCCCAAATGGTTCCATTTCTCCACATCCTTGTAAACACTAGTTATTTCTTGGTGGGATTTTGTTTTTACCAATTGTATTTTATCTGAAGCAATAGCTCTCACTGAAGTCTATGGCAGAGCAGAAGATCTGATGGGAAGAAACTATGAACTGATGTAGTTTACTGCATAATGCATACTCAGAGGTCACAAGCAGCTAAATAAAAATAATTGATTTTTCACAGTTCATTCTGGGTTAATAGCACAAGGCTTATTTCTGAATATTTACAGTTGCCTAACACTAGTGAACAAAAAAGAAAGAAAGAAAAAGAACCACTAAAAATATAAGTGAGCAAAAGAAGAAGACCTGTGTGGCATGTTTCTCCCCTACTCTCATATTGGTGTCACCCTCTTTATCAGTGGCACCAGTCAACAGCAAGCAGAAGCCTTGGCAGTAGCTGCTCTGTGTAGCACCAACTCCAGGCCCTGCCACCTCTGGAAGAGCATGAAAGGGCTTGTGGAAACTGTGGTGTTGGCCATTAAGACTTGGAAGGAAGGAGGAGTGGCAATTACAGTCATCTGAATGCAATTGCCTGGCTCTATCTTTGCCCAACACTAAGTAGCCTATAAACATCAGTGGAGGGGACAAGGATTTAATTTCCAAAGACATAAAATGTTCAGAGGTATGTGACCTCTGAGAGAGAAAGGCCATCTGAGAAAACTGTTTCCTAAATCTCAAATCCAGGCGTAGGGAAGGAGGCCACCAGCCAGAGCGCCAGCCAAACATTCCCTTAGAACGTTTACACACTAGCCTGTCCTGCTGGGCTTGGATCCTGGGGAAGTAGAGCTGTGGCCTCCTCATCTGTGTCTCCTCAGCCCTGGCACTGGGCTTGACACAGAGCGAGGAATGGATGTCTATTTCCCAAAACAATAAACAGATGTGTGACCAAACTGAGGAGACTGGGGACTTCCTTTGGTACATTCTTCCCTGACTGTGGCCTTCCTCATGAACTAGCCATTAGTAAAGAACCAGGACTGGAGTCCTTCACAGAAATCCCCATAACCATCATGGGCTTGTGTAAGTTCATGTTGAAGATTGGCCTTCTCTACTCCTGTCTGAGAGCTAGCCTAAGAAACACTGATCCATGTAGAATAGTATTCAATTCCCTCTCTCTGTTCCCCACTCCTCACCATCCACACTGACCTCCCAACAGTAACAAGAGTAGTTATACTAGTAATAGCCAACTTCATTTACTATTATTCTGCAGTAGGCATTACATTTTTCATGCATTCAAGTACTTGATCCTCAACATAACTTGATAGGAAAACCAAGGGGCTATGTGAGTTAGCTAAGATACATGAACAATATGTGGTAGAACCAAGCCTCTAACTCCAAAGGTCTATCCTATTTCTATTGGCAGCTTCCCGTTCCTTAAATATCACTAAAGCACATACCAATTTCAAAATCAAAACTCCCTTCCTTTAGGACTGCTCTGTTAACCCAATGAATAGAAAGATGGCTCTGAGAGGATGGCCCTAACCATACACATGGTGACTGAAAATGGCTTCACGTGTTTGTGTCGGTTTTAATATACATGCACAAATTCTTTCATCCTCCTCCCTTCAAGAGGTAGCGTTTAATTCCCCCTTCCTTCTGATCTAGTTGGGACTAAGCAACATGCCCTTAACAAGTACACAAGGTCAAATGACGTGTGTTTTCAGAGACTAGGTCACCAAGACCACTGATCCTTTCCTTCTTGGATCACTCTGTGGAGGCTAGCAGCTACATTGTGAGAAAACTGGAGCAGCTCTGTGCATACATGGCAAGGAACTGAGGCCCCCTGCCATAGCCCTGTGAGTGACTCATTTTGGAAGTCCCAAATCCTCCAGCCCCAGTCAAGCCCTCAGAGGACCTTGGCACCAGTCAGAAGATTGACTATAGCCTTATGAGGGTCCCGGAGCCAGAACCAACCAAGCGAAGCTGCCCCTGAATTTCTGATCCACAGAAATTGAGATAATAAATGTTTATTGTTTAAAGCAACTAACTTTTGGGGTAATTTGTTATGAAGCCATGGGTACCTAATACAGTTTTCTACCACTTAAGGAATATTTATACTTTAAGAAAGTTGACCTTTAAAAAACTTTTTATTATTATTTTATCATTAATATAGGCTCCTTTTATTATAGTTTTAAGTAGAGATAAGAAAAAGATAATTTAAGAATTATCCATATTCTCATCCAGAGATATCATTTCAACATACAACTTTCTATGTGTTTTATATTTGTTTATTTTACAAAAATAGCTCATACTATTTGAATCAACTTCTATTCCTATAACAATACTGGATACTATTTCAAGTCACTAAAAATAGAATTACAACAATATTTGAAATAGTTGTGTAGTATTTTATTGTATTAGTATACCAAAATACATTTAACCAATCTCCCTTTTTAAAAAAGAGATTTATCCAGGTGTGGTGGTGCACCCCTGTAATCCCAATACCTGGGAGGCTGAGACAGGAGGATTGCAGGGTTGAGGACAGCCTCAGCTATTTAGCAAGACTGGCAGCAACCTAGCAAGATCCTGTTTCAAACAAAAAATAAAAAGGCTCAGAGGTAGAATGCCCCTGGGTTCAATTCCCAGTACCAAAAAAAATTTTTTTAATTTAAAAAATTAGAAAGATTTAAAGGCAGGCATGGTGGTATATGCCAGTAATCCCAGTACTTAGGAAGCTGAGACAGGAGGATCATAGATTCGAGGCCAGCTTCGGCAACCTGGGGAGACTCTCAGCAACTTAGCAAGACCCTGTTTCAAAGTAAAAAATAAAATAGGGCTGGGGTGTAGCTTAGTGGTAGAATGTCTCTGGGCTCTGGGTTTGAACCCGAGTATCAATAAAAAAAGAGGAAGAGAGAGTGATTTAACCTATTATCTGTCACCTCTATGACCACCACGCCTACAGTAGAGAACCATACATGTACTTTTTGTGTTGTTACCCAACTGTGTCCTTAGCATGAGTTGACCTAAGTGGAAATTCTGAGTAAGAAGAGGTAGAAAGCCGGGCGTGGTGGCGCACGCTTGTAATCCCAGCATTCGGGAGGCTGAGACCGGAGGATCCGGGTTCGCGGCCACCCTCAGCTACCTAGTGAGGCACTCCGCAACTTAGTGAAACTCGGTTTCAAAATAAAGAATAAAAAATGGGGCTGGGGGTGTAGCTCGGAGGTAGAATGCCCCTGAGTTCAATCCCCAGTACCGCCAAAAAAAAAAAAAAAAAAAAGAAGAGGTAGAAACTTCTGAAATAATTGCTATACATACTGGTAAATTACATTCAAGACTGGGCAAATGTATATCCTACTAGTCTGGCCAGCAGCAATTACTAGTAAAAGCAAATTCTTTTTTTTTTTTTTTGGCGGTACTGGGGATTGAACTCAGGGGCATTCTACCTCCGAGCTATACCCCCAGCCCTATTTTTTTTTTCTTTATTTTGAAATCGGGTCTCACTAGGTTGCGGAGTGCCTCACTAGGTAGTTGAAGCTGGCCGCGAACCCGGATCCTCCGGACTCAGCCTCCCGAATGCTGGGATTACAAGCATGCGCCACCATGCCTGGCTGCAAATTCTTAATTAAAGAACTGAATCACTTGCAATGGAGTTTCAGCAAACCGATAATAATATATTTGGGTGGCTAAGGAAGCATTTCTCTGAAATCTTACACCATACTGGAACATTCCCTCCAATTCAGTATTTCACAAACTGACTTTGCCTCCTCTTACTTCAGCCAGGGCTGGAGATGGAGGGCTTTCCCAAGAATGTCAATAAAATGTAGTTATAGAAGGCATGGCACAGTCCCCTTATGTGTCTCCAGATGCCTGGCAATTATATTAAGCAACCCTCCTCGTTTCCCCTAAGGATCCTCAATTGCATTTCATTCTGTCACACTAGCTAGTCTTCATCCCTTTGGCCTATATAAACTTCTCAAATTTTAAAAATAAAAGTGACCTATTTCTGTTAGCACCAAATAAGACAGATAACTTAACCAAAAAGGGGAACCTGAATTCAGAGTCATCAATAATGCAGCCCCCAACAATGATTAGCAAGTTTTATCCTGCAGAAGTCTAATGGTGCTGGATCACCTTTCATGAGACACAGTCTGGGGGCTACTGGCCAAGATTACACAGATCAATGGACTGATAGATGAATAAGACTGGTATTAATGCCTACACTTCTTACTGAACTTAAGAGTGGACACTTTTCTGGGTGATTTGGGTGTATGTCTAATTTGAGGTATTTTTAAGATTAGATTTGGGGCTGGAGATGTAGCTCAGTGGTAGAGTGCTTGCCTAGCATGCATGAAGCCTGGGTTCAGTCCCCAGTATTGAAAAAAAGAAGATTATATTTAATATTTAATGATATCACCAATAATGGTCTTTGCTTATTCCTCATGTGTTTTTGCTTTGAGGGCTACACATGAAGGTCTGGATGCATGCCAGTCACTTCTGGTTACTTATGAATACACTCAGATTTGTACATGTTCAGGGTCATTTTCTCTGAGATTCATTTAAATCAAGGTATTTGTGTACTTTACTACTTTGGCAAAAGGATAATGACTCAAAATTACCTATTGGCATGTAAGGAAAATATGCACATTATGCAATTTATCCAAAAGAAAGCCAATTTCTTGATTCAAATATGTAAATCTAATATATCAAAAGCCAGGAAGGGGTATACAGGAAGAAAGCTGAAGCAAGCAGGCATGTAGGTGGCCGTGACAACTTTTTAATACTAGGAGATGATACTTTCAAAGAGACAGAGTAGAGCAAAAAGATTCCTAAGTTCCTTCTTAGCCAAAGCCACTTAAAGTCCACGACTTACAAACTTGTTCCCTGGGATGAGTACAGACCACCTCTAGGCAGAATGCAAAAAATTACACCCCATCATGATCTAGGTGCACCTGAAACGAGCTTAGGTGATGGACAAATAACCCAGGCTGGCTGAAGGTGAGACCCAGCAACCAAATCTCTTCATATCATAAAAGTGCAACATCAAAGCCAGGAAACCCTCGTTTGCAGGTGACTGCCCCAGCTTACATACATCAAGACAATCATCTCAGAGGGCTGACATTCTACTGAAGCATCTTTCCCCATTTGAGGCCTTTCTGTGGACACAGACTCACACACTTTAGCGACAGCACAAACACCAGGTGCTCTGGGAGCCCTCTACCCATGCTCCCTGCCCCATCTCCAGTTTTCTCTACAACAGCACTTCCTCTATACAGGGTGAATCTCACCTGGCTGAGAGGACTCCTGCTTGTCTAATACCCTGGGAATGGGAACCTTGTCCTCTTCCACTGGGCTTCCCCAGCCCAGAACAGAGTATAAGGTTCAGTACCATTTGCTCCGGCTGAGATGGAAAAGCTGATGTCACCCACAAGCTGTAAGAGTGACTTCTACCAAATGATGAGTAAAATATGATTGTTTTGCATAAACTCAAAACAACCATTTTTCTCCTATTGAAGAATTAAATTTAATTAAATTAATTGGGCTTTTTCCTAGTGTTCTACAGTTATTCCCTTTTAAATTTCCACATAGCTTTCTTGCCTTGGTCAGCCACACCATTTATCCCCACTGTCCTGGGACCAGCTAGCAAGGTCTCCCCTCACTGTACAGAAGAGGCTTTGTCCGTTTGCAGGACTATGGATCGAACCCAAAGGCATTCTACCTCTGTGCTATACCCCCAGTCCTATTTTATTCTTTGTTTTAAAACAGGGTCTTGCTAGGTTGCTGAGAGTCTCACTAAGTTGTTGGGGCTGGTTCTTGAACCTGCAATCTTCCCCAAGTACAGGAATTACAGGTGTGTGCCATGATGCAAGGCTGGCTTTTTTGTTTTTTTTTTTTTTTGTTTTGTTTTTTTTTTGTGGTACTGGGGATTGAACTCAGGGGTATTCTACCTTCGAGCTATACCCCCAGCCCTATTTTTTATTCTTTATCTTGAAACCGGGTCTCACTAAGTTTCGGAGTGCCTCACTAGGTAGCTGAGGTTGGCCTCGAACCCGGATCCTCCAGTCTCAGCCTCCCGAATGCTGGGATTACAAGCGTGCGCCACCACGCCCGGCTGGCTTTTTTGTTTTTAAGAGAAAGTCCCACTGGTTTTCTTCACTGAAATAGTCAACACAGTCAGCACAAGGCTGGCTGCTGCTGGGGACCTACCATGACTACAGAAGCACCTGTCTCAAAGGCGTGACTCTGCCAGTGACCAAAGCAAGCAAACAGAACAAAAACTACTCTGCAAGCATGTGCTGTATCCACACAGTTTTGTCTGGAAAAAATTCATTTTATTTCTCAGGAAACACCTGTATGCCTTTCCACTCTCCTCTACATATGGACAAACCCTTATAACTAACAACCTCTATAGGCAACTCTGCCTTCCCAAGTTCTAAAGTTACCCAGGTAGAGAGAGAAACTTTGATGACTAAAATGGTTTGGATTTAGAATGTACCCTACCCCTCACAGAAACAAGGTAGCAATGTTGGAAGTGGGGCTGGGTTGCCAAGGAAGGGTCCCTGGGTCTCCTCCCCTGCTATCTCTCTCCTGCTTCCAGCCTCCAGAATGTGGGAGTGGAGCCTTGTGCTTGCTTGTCCTCACTCTCACTCTCCTTCCTGCTGTCATGCCCTATGCTACACAGACCCAGCCTCACATGGACTGGACTCTGAAAACTTCAAAAACTGTGAGCAAAAAATCTACCTTTCTCTAAGTTGTGTGGTCAGTTGTTTTGGATTACAGAAGAGAGAATGATGACCAAGACAATGATATTGCTCACTTTTAATGCACACATTTATTGCTGCTTCGAAGGGAAATGGAAAGGAAGCACTTTGCACTAGGCAATGTGGAGATGGTGTCGCATACACAGTCACACCCCCTCCTCACATGGACTAGTATTACCCCCATTCCAGAGATAAGGAAAGCTCAGTTCAGGCAAGTTAACTAACTTGCTCAAATCCACCTTCCCTGATCCCCTGCTAGGCTACTTTGCCTTAAGAGATTCTTTGATATTAATCCTGCTTCTCAGAGCATTCAATCTATCTTCCCCCTCTATCTTAAGTTTATCCTTTAATTTTTATTGTTCCTTTTATTGGACTCACTTCTTCACCCTTAAGATGCCCCTGCCTTGTATTCATTCTCAGTAAAGCAAACCATTCCTTAATCTTCCTTTATCAAATAACTGTTTCCTTAATTATTCAAAATAAAACAAGTTCCAGGTCCCCTTGGTGGATCTGAGTGCTTGGTGGTGAAAATCAGTGCTCAATCAAAAACTACTATCACAACAACTTACACTATTAATTAGCAGACCTGTATTTATTAAATACCTATTATGTATCCACCCTGAGTAATAATGGAGTGTATGGGCTCCAGGGTGGGGAGGGATGATCCGGACAGTGTCTGCTGAATGCTTGCTATGTCCAGGGTCCTACATATTACCTCTTGAATATGGGGTACATTACATTCATTTGACAAATGAGCAAACTGAGTTCTATAGAGGTTAGAGTACCTTGACTGGAAGCAGAAGAGCTGGGATTATGGTCCCAGAGCCCCAGCTTCTGCAGGGGCCCCCCACATGCTGCTTGCCTGGAGCTAGGAGTTCTCAGACATAGAAGTAACACACCAGACCCTGTCCTCAGGAGCTCACAGCCTAGCTGGAAAGCCTGACTTCTCATTAGAAAAAGAACCTACAGTTCAAGTGAGTGAGCTCAATGGAGTCATGGAGTGACTGCACAAGAATGGCCTCTGAGTGGGAAGAGAGGGTGCTGGGAAGGCTTCAAGCAGAAGGACATGAGCCAGGCTGTGAGGAGGGGGGAAGAGGATGAGCCCAAGGGACCACCTCTCCAGTGACCCCAGTGCACAGCCATCATTTTTGTGGGCCATTCCCCTCTATCACCAGATCTCCACATTCTCCCTGAAGGAATAGGTCACTTCCTTTTTTTCCACCAAACTACTCAATGTGACACTCCTCATGTGACCTATGCCTTTCTAACTGTCCCTCTTAATTCTTACATACTTGAATTTCTCTGTGGGCATGGCCTCCTGGGTTCTGAGAGATGCAGAGAGTCAGCCCAACTCAGGGCACCTTTCAACACTTCTCTGAACAGAAGAATGAGTTGATGGGGAAATGGTCAGGAGGCCCAGGCTGACTTTTATGTTGAATCCCCTGAGTTGCTGCCCTTAAGAAGTCATCAATGGCAACCCCAGGGGGCACATTGCTAACTGCTATCCATTTCTTGTCACCCTTTCTTCAAAGAGTACAATGATACATACCAAAGTGCCATACTGGCACAAGATGTGAGGACAATCATTTGCTATCTCTGTGTGTGATGGTAAATCCATATTCCATTAAGGAGTCAATTTTGCTTGAGCACCACCCATGTCTATTTCTATTTATACAGACACATACTTGAGTCTTTGGAAAACCATTCTTCTTAACTCTAGACTACTCTAGAACATTCTTTAAACCAAGAAGACACTTAAGGTCACCTGAGAACCTACAACCAAAGAGTCTCCTTTGGTTTATGCCATGAGTAAAACAAGAACATAACCACTACATCTTTCCCAACTTACTTCCCATTCCAGCCTGCCTGAGTCCTCAAGTCTGCAGCTTGTTGTACTGTTATGACTTCTGCATTTCTACCACTGGATTGCACCTTTCCCTGTTCCTATTTTTTGCCTCTGTTCTGTCCTATAAGGAAAGCAAGCAAGCCAGGTGTGGTGGCGCACACTTGTAATCCCAGTACTTGGGAGGCTGAGACAGGAGGATCGCAGGTTCGTGGCCAGCCTCAGCTACTTACTGAGGCCCTCTGCAACTTAGTGAGATCCTATTTCAAAATAAAGAATAAAAAATAGGGCTGGGGTATAGCTCAGAGGTAGAGTGCCCCCGGGTTCTGTCCCCAGTACTGAAAAAAAAAAAAGCAAGCAAGCAAGCATCAAATATCTAGCCAGCTCCCATGCATCTAGTACTATGCTGACACATAAGAGAAATATAAATAACAGTTGCATGCTGTCCAATGAGCTCATCTATCAAACACACATCAGACATAAAAGGGCCTAAGGAGAAATGCACATATGTTCCACAGGAAATCAAAGAAACGTCATTTCTCTCTGGGAAGGTCAGCAGGAACTGAGCAGAACCGAGGTTTTGTGAGGCTGAGAGCTAAGGGAAGGCCTTTTGGACAACAGAACTGTCAAAGAGCAAAGTATGAAGGTGGCAAGTTACAGGGTGTGTCTGGGGACCTGCTAAGCTAGAGAGAGGGTTTCTAGAATGACAGATAAAGCTGAAAATGAAGGCCAGATGTCAACTGGGGTAGGCAGGGCCAAGGTAAGAACTTATCTTCAAGGTAAGCCTTTATCTTCCAGGCATCAGGAGAATACCAAAGGTCTGAGCCACCATGCTGCTTTGGTTAAAATTAATGCAGCAGCAGCAGCATGGTATAATTGAAGTTGGGGGCAGCCAGGAACAGGGAACCTGTACAGAAGACTCTGAGGCACCCACCAGTGAGGAGCAACTGGACTCTCGTAGTCACCATGGGAATAGAAAAGCACCACAAAGATGGAAGTGGCCTTTCCAAGGAAAGAAAAGACCTTGTGACTATTCTGGGAGAAAGCAGTCCAAGATTACAGTAATATCCAGGATGAATAACCACTTTCTTGGGGTGTTTAGCATCAAAACCCCTTTTCTACCTGGGAAAATCCCTACTGCATGATTCTTGATGGAAGCCAGACCTAGGTCTGCCATAGAAGCTGAAGAAGTCAGATACTCCTTTCCCATCAGTAGCCCCTGCTTAAGTGCTTCAAGTCCACCTGGGACTTGGAAACTTGAGGGGATGACAAGAACACAGAGATGGTTTAAGATTCACTCCTCCAGTGGGCTTCCGGCTATGGTTAGCATCAGGGAAGGTGGCAACAGTGGCAGATTCTGCAGCACAACTTAGGCTGAGCATCTTGTGGCCTGGTAGAATGCAGTTCTCCAGCAGCACTCTAGCCTGATATTTCTTTAGTTACCCAATGAGCTCCCAGTAAGTTTCCCTTCGTATCTCTTTCCATTGTTTGCAGGTATCCAACAGATAATATCTAATCCAACCCATTCTTCAGGACCTGTTTCCAAACCCTCCTCCCCAAATACCCAGACCACACAGCCTCCTGCTCTGCTGAGCAATTGCAGCATGGATGGAAACACTCACTGAACACCTGATATGTATTCCCTTCTATTAGCCAGTGTTGCAAGGGCAGCCTGTAAGTGTTGTCAGGACAGGAACTGGCATCCCTGATGGTCACCTCAGTTATCTCATGCCCTCCAACAGAGATGGATCCTTACCCTGCCCCCTCACCTAGTATAGTGCATTGTGCAGGGTGGAAACTCTACACCTGCAGAGTCATCTGTATTTCTTCTAGACAAAATCCAAGACACTCCTCATATAAGATTAAAGTCTCAATTGTTGCAAATGTTTAGAATTTTTTTTAAATATCAAGAAATAAAAAGAAGGAACAGGGATAAACATATATACAAATGATTTTTTTTTTTTTTTTTTTGCGGTACTGGGGATTGAACTGAGGGGCATTCTACCGCCAAGCTATACCCCCAGCCCTATTTTTTATTCTTTACTTTGAAACAGGGTCTCACTAAGTTGCGGAGTGTCGGGGGCCTAGCCTGGCCAGCTGGACCTTGCCTCTAGATGGCGCCTGGTAAAGTGCCAGAAGCAGCTACAGGTGGGCTGTGCCACGCCAGAGCGCATGCACCAGCACACCCGACTCGTGGCCGGCCAGGTGAGAGCTGTATGAGACACCTCGTGGCTTAGGCCCGGTGCAGCTATAAGAGCCTCCACCTCTCGC
>PVLC010004001.1:61468-90216 GCA_004027655.1 Graphiurus murinus | reverse complement strand
GTGCTGGGGATTGAACTCAGGGGCCTTCTACCTCCGAGCTACACCCCCAGCCCTATTTTTTATTCTTTATTTTGAAACCGAGTCTCACTAAGTTGCGGAGTGCCTCACTAGGTAGCTGAGGCTGGCCGCGAACCCGGATCCTCCGGTCTCAGCCTCCCGAATGCTGGGATTACAAGCGTGCGCCACCACGCCCGGCTCCCATATAGTAATAACTTTTAAGCTACAGGAAGCTATGATTGTGATTTGAAACAGAAACAGGATCACCATCTTCATCTAACAGCTCAGTCTGTCAACAATCAGTATAAATTTCTAGAAAATTTAAGAATAGGAATGCAGGGAAATACATGTCTTAAGACATTTATTTAATTTTAGTTATTTGTAAAAGTCTGTACCTTTTATTACTAGGTGCTAAATAATATATTGATAAAAGAATTACACAAGCTTTTTGTTGTTTATAGTTTATTGAAAGACTAGTTAAAATAAGCTATAATGAAGTACTGCCCTTGAAAGAAGAGCATATATCTTCAACCTTCAATGATCTCCCAGGTTAGAAAGTAAGAGGCTCAGTTAACTATGAGAATTTGAGAAGAGTATGTTCATGACTCAGCCAGTGTTTTTTGTTTCTTTATTCACTGAAAATAAAGTTGTTCAAGAAATTGAGCTTTTTAAAATGCAGCAAAGAGTTGGAAGCCAAACATGCCATTGTTAGGAGCTAAGAAAAGAAGAAACAGGAGTCAAGAAAAGAAAGATCATCTTAGGAGTCATCGGAATATGAAGATTATCTTAAACTTACAAAAATGCCAAGCTAAAGATGGTTAGCAAGGGAAAAAGGTTTGGATGGTTTCTCCACGTCAATAGAAGTATTTTCAGAGCCTACTTGATACCCAGTGGAGAATAAACTTCTTACCAAATTTAGTTCTTCATTCTGTCTTACTGCTTCAGAATATGAATCATCAAGTTTTTTCTGCAATTCAGTCAACAGATCTTTCAGCTGCAATGAAGTTTAGAGTTTAAGATTGATCTCCTTATGATATTCCCTATTTTGCATGCTACTTTGGAAGCTCTTCCACAAACAACTTATATGGAAATATTTTATCACTGTTATACATTTAATTTTAATTGAGAAGCAATATTGAAAAAATTCTAAGTACCTCTCTGACTTCTGTAACATAGGTAGATCGCTCAATTTCTGCCTTCTCTAGCTCCATTTCCAAATGTTCTTGTTCTCTTCTCAGCTAGCAATGAAAAAAAAAATTTACAATTTCATTCTACCCATAATGGAAAGTTAGGACGTGTGTGTGTGTGTGTGTGTGTGTGTGTGTGTGTGTGTGTTTTATTACTGGGGATTAAACCCAGAGTATTCTGAGCCACACCCCATCCCCCCCTTTAGTTTTTGTTTTGAATCATGATCTTGCTAGATTGCTGAGAGTTTCACTAAGTTACTGAGGCTGGTCTCAAACCTGTGATCACCCTGTCTCAGGCTTCTAAGTACATGGATTACAGGCATGTGCCACCATGCCTGGCAAGTTGGGACACTTAAGAATAAAAAACAAACACTGCCCAAGATATTAATAACAGAACTATATCATTAGACAAAAGTAATCTCAAGAACACAGATCTCTGGGCATCACATAATGGTAAAAGTTAGTTTACAGGTTACAAGTCAAATAATCAACATACATTTTCAATATCTTTATATTCTCTCCTTAATCGCTCTAGCTCTTGCTCTGAAGATGTAAATGATGACTGCATCTGAAATGTGAAATGGTAATAAGACCAATAAACCGCACGGATATAGAGGCTTCTATCTTGTAGAATTTCCAATCAATTAAAAGACACTAGAGGTTTTGAAGTGTATTTCATTTAAAGTCATACAGAATTTTTAAAGACCTTAAAAATAAGAGCCAGGTGTAACTTGATTTAAATTGTGGTTAAAACCTACTCCCGTTTACTTTTATTATGCCCAGCTACAAGTGCTTAATTTTTTAATTAAGTGATAATGAGCTGTATGTAAATTAGTAACTGATGGTACTCTTTACTATATCCAAAGTAAATGGAAGAAAAATTAAGGCTGTACCATAGCATTCAGGTTCCATGAAGAGAAGAATGACTTTTCCTTTTTAAGAGTATATATTGTGGACTGAATATTAATATTTTAAAACTAAATTTGAACTCAGAATTCTTTCCCTTATGTTATCACATAGGAATTCTATATCATCCAAGGCACTTTACATTCTGTATCATCATTCTTTGGTGTCATACTCTACAATAGTGACTTTCAAACATGGGTGGGCATCAGAATCACCCAGAGGGCTTATTAGAACATTGCTGCCTCTCCATACATATTTCAGATTAAGTAAGTCAGAGGTGGAGCAAAGAATGTGCACATCTCTCATATTCCTTGATGATACTGACACTGCCAGTTTAAGCTCAGACTTTGAGAACTATTGCTCCAAGCTCTTCTTTTTTAAATACCTGCTTAATAGTCTTTTGTGATTCATCGACCTTAACTTTCCATTTATTTTCTTCTTGTTCCACACTTCTCTGTAGCTTCTGTAAAATTCCTTCCTACAAACAAAAGTATAGTTGTTTTGAAAAATTTGTATTATAATGTCAAAGCCATGAAGATGAATAAGTTAATGATTTAAAAATTAAAATCAAAATGAAGATTAAAAATCATTCCCTACTGTTTCTGCAAGGACGGACTTATATTTTTCACACTCTAGTTGTAACAATGTGTGCATTTCATCAGCTTCTTTCAATTTGTGCTCTAGAATCTGTAAAGAATGAAATAAAGAAAAATTCTCTAATTTTTGCCAAGTGTTGTGCTTCAAATATTTTTCAGTACAAATTTGTATTACAATAAATGGTTTTAAACTGTTTATAATAAAATACTAAAATTCAACTTTCCGAATAAGCAGCAATGAAATTCAATGACTGTTTTGGTTATTTGCTGTTTACTAATGAAACTCTTCAAGTCCACTCACTACAAAATATATTATACAAGACAGGCATGGTGACACACACCTTTAATCCCAGTACTTGGGAGGCTGAGACAGTTTCACAGTCAACTCAACAACTTAGGGAGGCCCTCAGCAAATAAGTGAGACCCTGTTTCAAAATAAAAAAGGACTAGGAGTGTGGCTCAGAGGTAAAATGCACCAAGGTTCAATCCCCAGTACCAAAACAAAACAAAACAAACAACTCCCCCCCCCCACAATTTTATAATAAATGGGCATGTTACTCTACCCAGATGGTAAAATAAAGGTAGACCCACATGTGAAGGTCATAATGCCTATGCTACACATGGGAAACTACTAAGAATTTACCTACATACTTCAACTGATCTTTACTTTTTAATCTTAGGCTAAAATAAGATAATAATAAGAGATAATTAAATACTCAGTTTTAGAAATGAACATGGTACTATGGCGAAGTGGTCTAAGGCACTAGATTTAGGATCCAATCTCTTTAGGGGTATGGGTTTGAATCCCACCACTGCTTGTATTGTTTAACAAATGATGATTGAGGAAGAGAACAAGTCGAATAAGGTTATATCCAAAAAAGGTTTCATTCACTACCAATCTCACTAACATGTTGTGGAGGGAGAAAGGGAAGCGGGTAGGGGGGCACTCAGAGGAAAATACACCAAGTGCTGTGTGTGTGTGTGTGTGTGTGTGTATGTTTGGATCACTTTGAATCTCACTATCATGTATAATTACATTGTATCAATAAACATATGAAATAAATAAAATACAGAAATGATTACAATGCAGCCAGGTGTGGTGGCGCAAACTTGTAACCCTGGTACTTGTAAGGCAGAGACAGGAGGATTGAAGGTTCATGGCCAGCCTCAGCTACTTAGTGAGGCCCTCTGCAACTTAGCAAGACCCTGTTTCAAAATAAAAAATAAAATAGGGCTGGGGGTGTAGCTCACAGACAGAATGCCCCTGGGTTCAGGTTCAATCCCCAGTACCACACACACAAAAAATCACAATATAGAGTTAAAAGGAAAACATCAGATTTATGCACAATCAAAGGCAAAAATGATTTAGAGTATTTTTCAATAAAATAAAATCACTTCCTTATACTGTATCCTATTAAAAACATACATATCCTTTAACTTTCCAAAGTTCATAAAACTTCTGATTTGTACCTTTTCATATTTGGTTAAAATATAGACAGTTCACTCTTGAACTAACCTTAACCTCCTCTGGCCTTGAAGTTTCAGCTATGCATTCTCTTGCCTTCTTTTCAAATCCATGCAACCATTCACTGTAACTCTGTGGGGGAGAAAAGTCAAAGTCACCTATTTCCAAAAAATGTCTAAAAGAAATAGAACATTTAAAATAGCTAAGTTAGACAATTATAAAAGAAACCTATATAGACAATGCAATCCCACTAGAAACTTCAAAGAGGAATGTAATGGTCATAATTTGAACATAATTAAGTCTTGAAAATAAACACTAAAAATATACCTATGTATTCCCATAAAAACAGTCTTATTTATCCTGATCAACAAACAATATTTGCAACTGAATTCTGTACTCAAGAGTAGAAGAACTGGGCTTCTAACACTTACTAGCCCCTAGATTAATGAACTCAATCTTTAAAACACTAAAAATCCAGAATGAGTAATTTTTCAAAATTTTTTGCCATGTAAAACGTATCTTTAAGTAACACTGAACTCAAAACTTGAAAGTTCAACTGAGGATGCTCTATTTAGAAGATTTCAAATTATTTGAGGTACTTAGCAGTTCCTGAAAATACTTAATCAAATTAAGAAATATGTATTATTGTATATTATTTTATGCATGAGAAATATGCAAATATTTCTTTGTTTAACTCTAAAAACTCTAATCCCAGTACTTGAGAGACTGAGATGGTTCAAGACCAGCCTCAGTAATTTAAGCAAGACTCTCAGCAACCTAACAGGACCCTGTTTCAAAAACAAAAGATAAAAAGGGGTGGTGGGGATGTAGCTTCGAGGTAGAATGCCTCAGGGTTCAATTCTCAGTAACACACACATACACACACATACATACATACACACACATACACACACATACACACACACACACACACACAATAATAAAAGTAAAAAAACAAAATAAATTCCTCTAAATTTTTTATGTTTTCTGTCTGAATATTAAACTCTGATGAAGGCTATTAGTTTGATCAAATGTCCTTAATCCACTTAAATTTTTCATTTGGTTTAATTAAGAAAAAAGAACTCTCATAACATTTCTATTAACTCCTATAATATAAAGTCTACTTATATGGCTGAATAATAACGCTCTATAAACTATAAAAAAAATAAAAATAAAAACAAAAGTGGATGCTGAGATCACTCCCACAGTAAAATATCTTCAATAGCACATTAGTTTAAAAAGTCTCCCCCCACAGACTTACAGTCAACTAATTTTTGACAAAGGAGCCAAAAGTATACACTGGAAAAAAGATAGCCTGTTTAACAAATGGTGTTGGCAAAACTGGTTAACCATATGCAGGAAAATGGAAATAAACCCCACTTTCTCACCCTACACAAGAGTCAACTCAAGGTAGATCAAGGACCTGGAAGTTAGACCAGCGACCTTGCAGCTACTTGAAGAGGGCATAGGACCAACACTTGAACACATAGGCACAGGTAAAAAACTTTCTCAACAAGACCCCAAAAGTACAAGCAGCTCAAAGGAAGATCAATACATGGGATTGCATTAAACTGAAGAGCTTCTGCACAGCAAAGGAAACTATCAAGAACCTCAACAGAGAGCCTACAGAGTGGGAGATTTTTGCCAGTTACACTTCAGATATAGGTCTAATATCTAGGATATACAAAGAACTCAAGAAAATCGCAACTAAGAAAGCAAATAACCCAATCAAAAAATGGGCAAAGGATCTAAATAGACACTTCACAAAAGAAGAAATACAAATGGCCAATAAGTGTATGAGGAAATGTTCCACATCATTGGCAGTGAGGGAGATGCAAATCAAAACTACCCTGAGATTTCACCTAACTCCAGTCAGAATGGCAATCATAAAAAACACGAACACCACCACCTGCTGGCGAGGGTGTGGAGAAGTGGGAACCCTAATACGTTGTTGGTGGGACTGCAAACTTGTGCAACCACTGTGGAAAACAGTATGGAGGACCCTCAGACGAATGGGAGTGAACCTACCATATGACCCAGCAATACTTCTACTGGGTATCTACCCAAAAGAATGGAAACCAAACTATCAGACCGATGCATGTGTATCTATGTTTATAGATGCACAATTCACAATTGCCAAACTATGGAAGCAGCCAAGATGTCCATCGACAGATGAATAGATTACAAAACTATGGGATATGTACACAATGGAATTTTACTCAGCCATAAAGAAGAACAAAATCATGTTCTTTGCAGGGAAATGGATGCAACTGGAAAACATTATGTTAAGTGAGATTAGCCAGTCACGATGCTAGGGAGAAGATGGGGCATAGGAGGGTCTCAAGATGAAAAGGAGAGACCCTCGGTAAGCAAACAAGTTGATAGGGGATGGACGGGGCAGGGGGACACTCTAAGGCACATGATGTACTTACACAATCATATCAAGGTCACTCACTGAACTGAACCTGAGAGGGAGGGAGGGCGAGGGAACAGGGTAGGAATTGGGGAAGGGGTCAAATGAGAATTGTGTGTAAATATGTTGTTAACAATTTGTACCTAACAAAGATGTATGCTTACAATGCACGAATTACTACAATAAAAAAAAAAAAAAAGAATAACTGAGGAAAAGAATAAATTTAAAACGGAAAAAAAAGTCTCCCCATTTTAAGAGAGTGACATTCCTACATTATAAATTTGAACCAAGACTAAATATATACTTATTAAAATCCTACTCAATAGCTTCAAATATTAGGATCCAACATAAACTAAAATCAGATGAAAAACTGATTTAATTTCTTAAGCTTTATTAACTTCTCTCAAAGTCATATAGTTTAATCTCTCCTATACTGATTTGCTAAGCAAAATAACAATAGCAAACAGCAAAAAAAAGTGTAAATGCCCTTTTATATCTAATGATTGTTTATGTTAATACTAGTGAAGCTTATTGCCATATAAAGGCAAACAGCTTATCCTTCATATATTTTAAAAATCTAAAATGCTAGACTCTAAGTAGCACATAGAAAGTTTAATATATTTCTTAAATACAAACATTGTGCAGAAAATTTCACCTTCTGACAAGCATATGCGCAATAAACAAAGAATATACATGTCTTAGGATATATAAATTTTCATAGTCATGAAGATGTGGTTATTAAGGTATTGCCATGAAGAAAGAATGTGTGGGTAGGCCTGGTAACACATGCCTGTAATGGCAGTACTTGGAAGACTGAAACAGGAAGATTGCAGGTTAAAGGTCAATCTTAAGAACTTAGCAAGACTCCAAAGAACTTAATGAGACCTAGCTTCAAAATAAAATATAAGAAGGGCTGGGGTGGGTAGAATGCCCCTGGGTTCAATCCCCAGTACCACATACACACAAAAAGAATGAATTTGTGCCAAGCATGGTAGCACATGCTTGTAATCCTAGCTGCTCCAGAAGCTAAGGCAGTGGGCAGTTGTCAAGGTCAACCTGAACAACTTAGCAAAACCCTGTTTCAAAATAAAATAAAAAGGGCTGGGGATCAAAAGATTAATGTTGGACTGTGGGTGTATCTCATTAGTAGATCACTTGCCTAGCTTGTGCAAGAACCTGGGTTTGCTCCCCAGCACCACAAAAAGAAAATTTATTTGTTATATAAGAAGAAAATGTTTACAGCTGATAACCTTATACAATCTTGAAAACATGAAACTACTAATCATGAACTCTCTGAGCTCATAAAATAATGCCATATACATCTTTAAACTTTTTTTTTTTTTTTTGCAGTACTGGGGATTGAACCCAGGGGCATTCTACCTCTGGGCTATACTCCTAGTCCTATTTATTATTTATTTTGAAACAGGGTCTCACTAAGTTGCAGAGGGCCTCACTAAGTAGCTGAGGCTGACCGCGAATTCAGTTCCTCCGGTCTCAGCCTCCCAAGTACTGGGATTACAAGGGTGCACCACCACGTCCGGCTCTTTATTTCTATTAATAAAATAAAAAGTAACAAAAACAAATCATGTCCACAAAAGAAAAAATATAAAATATATTAACATTAACCCTTCTCCTAGATCCAGTGTAAGAACAGCTTAAGAACTGAGAGTGTATCTGTCAAGGGCAAGATATTTCATCAGTTCAATTGAGTGGTAGAAATCTACTCAACTGTTCAAGCCTGAATGTATCCTTAACAGTTCAATGGAAACAAAAGAACTGTCTCTCCTTCCTTGAATTAAATATAAGTTATGTAAGAGAGAAGGCAGCTAAACTCACACAACACATAGAACAGGCCATCAAGTGTACTTACACCACCCTGGCACCCACATATCTAGAGGAACCAGAGCACATTAGAGAAATAGTTCATTTCATGTTTGGGGCAGGAAATGCACACAATAAATTAGGAGTATCTAGTTAGACTACGAACCACAGAAGCTATTAAAGTTTAGTAATGTGTCAAGCTGGATGTGGTAATGCAATGTAATCTTAGTACTTGAGAAGCTGAGACAGGAGGTTAATAGACTGTCTCCACAACTTAGTGAGACTCTTTAAAAATTAAAAACAAAAAATAAAAAGGGATGGAGGTGTAGCTCAGAGGTAGAATGCCCCTAGGTTCAATTCCCAGTACCACAAAAAAAAAAAAAAAAATTAGTAATGTGTCAAAACAACTTGAGAGCCAGCCTAATTACTCTCCAATAATAGGCCAAAGAAAAAGCAGCCATCACTGCCTGACTTCATGATGGAAGTACACAACACTGCCTATGAAGTTGTCTTGTGCTCTGCCCTCCAAATTTGAGTTTGAACCTTTACTTGCTACCAACTTATAAGATATAAAAAGGACAGAGGAACATGCTGACACAAAGAATGCAGTCAGCTGAATCCAAACTGTGCGAAACTACACAGGAAACCACCAGGTCTAAAAGAAAAAGATGTGTAGGGTAGGGGGTTTACTAATAAATAGAGGAAATAGGGGGGAGCCGGTAGAATTTAAAAAATAGATGTCTTAAACCAATAACATGTTGACCTTATTTGGGTCCTGATAAAAATAAACTGCAATGAGTTAATATTTAATTAAAATAGGTAACTTTATATCTAAATGCAAGCATTGACTAAATATATAAAATTGAGGATATGTTTTTAATAAATAATACTATTTTTAAAAGAAACTCTGCCGGGCGTGGTGGCGCACGCTTGTAATCCCAGCATTCGGGAGGCTGAGACCGGAAGATCCGGGTTCGCGGCCAGCCTCAGCTACCTAGTGAGGCACTCCGCAACTTAGTGAGACTCGGTTTCAAAATAAAGAATAAAAAATAGGGCTGGGGGTATAGCTCGGAGGTAGAATGCCCCTGAGTTCAATCCCCAGTACCGCAAAAAAAAAAAAAAAAGAAACTCTTTGGAAACTCATACTGAAATATTTACAGATGAAGTTCTCCGATTGTTTGAATACCTTCAAAATAATCTAGGCAGAGCAGGATGGCAGGTAAAACAAGACTGTTTATGTATTGAAGCATGGCATATATTGCTATCTGCTTAAGTAGGATATTAGGCTTATTCTATTTTTTTCATTTTGAAGACATAAATAATTTTTATTAAAACCTAAAAAGACCTACCCCACCATTTTAGGAAATGCACATGCTCACTAACTGGCCTTCTCTACCCTCCAATACTATATTAATTTTCTGAACTAAAATAATTTTTCTCTCCCACATTTAAAACACATCCAACCTTATATAAAGCAAGCTGTTTTCTACTATCTATAAGACTTTTGCTTGGAGATGTTAATAGATGACAAAAATCTTGAGTATTAAAATATGAAGTCTGGTTCATAGAATCAAATACATTAAGAAATAAAATGTTGGCTTGGTGTGGTGGTACACACCTCTAATACCACTACTGAGACAGGAGGATCACAGGTTTGAGGTCAGGCTCAGCATTTAGTGAGATCCTCAGCAATTTAGCCAGACCCTGTTTCAAAATAAAATAGGGCCAGTGGTGTAACTCAGAGGCAGAATTTCCCTGGGCTCAATCCCCAATTAAAAAAAAAAAAAGGAGCAGCAAAACATTGCACTGGGCACTGTGGTGTACCCTGTAATCTCAACTACTCAGAGGCTGAGGCAGGAGGATTATAGTTCAGGCCAGCCTGGACAATTTAGCGAGACTCAGTGGCACAATAAAATGTTGCTAAAACTAAGAAGTAATCACTTAAAATTAAGTTCTACTTTGAACAATGTCATTAAGAATACTATTGGTTTTTATGAACCATTCAGAAACACTTCTTTCCTAGATAATATGTTTAGAATCCTCTAAATTTTACAGAAGACAACAGAAGTATCAAGTGAATAAATACAAATGAGTATGAACCAAGTTATTGTCTCTAATAACTAAAAGAACCCTGGGTTAATAATGAGAAAGAGTAAGGAATCAACATATAATCAAAATCAAGTGCACAGAGCAAATGCTGCATATTCACGACTTTCATGAATAATGTAATGTTAAAAAAAAATTAGTCTTACCAAGTTAGAAGGGACAGACACCTTTGGAAATAATTTTTTGAGAACTTCTTTAGCCTCCAACTCAATAGCTTCCACATGTTGTTGTCTTTCCTAAGTAGAAGATGTACCAAATCAAACTTAGAGGATTAAAGTATTTTTAAAGAAGAAAAGAAAAAGCTATGGTCTTATAAGTTCAAGAGGAAGAAAAAGTCAATTTAAAAATTACTTTAATACTGATAAATGTCCAAATTTTCCATTTTCAGATACTAAAATGCTTCCATAAGAAAAAATCTGCAAAATCTCTAAAGCATCCTAAATAGCAAATATCAACACCTGATGACATGGACAATTTCCTTGGCACTAGAAATCAAGTGATATGCCTCTCCAGGAACAATCCCAACATGTGTATATACACACACATGCGCGCGCGCGCGCGCACACACACACACACACACACATCCCAAAAGAAAACCATTTCCATTTCCTATAGCTAAAACTTGTATAAACAACCTACCCAAAATGTGTCTGGGAAATGTAACTGAGGCCTATTGCCTAGGAAATCTCTATATAGACTATAATGCTATAGGAATATAATGACAACTCTCATATTTCTATCTTAAAAGTCAGGTTTGGGAGCTATTTATTTATTTACGTTAACCCAAAACAAAGAGGACCATCAAAATTTGATGAATAGAAGACATAGGAAGAGAAAAAAGAAAAGGGAAAAACTGATGACATATTACTTCAGTAATACCAAGCATCAAGATTAATCCTGAAGCCAGGCGTGGTGGCGCAGACTTGTAATCTCAGCATTTGGGAAGCTGAGACTGGAGGATCCAGATTCGAGGCCAACCTCAGCTATCTAGTGAGGCCCTCCGCAACTTAGTGAGACCCTGTTTCAAAATAAAGAATAAAAAATAGGAAATAGGACTGGGGGTATAGCTCGGAGGTAGAATGCTCCTGAGTTCAATCCCCAGTACCGCAAAAGAAAAAAAAAAAAAAAGATTAATTCTGACATTTGTATAGGACTTTGTTGGTGAACTGTAAACTTAAAGTATTACAAAATGCTTAAGTCTAAATTTGCTGATTTTAAATCCAATTCCAATGGATTTCAATTATAAACTAAAAAATATGTCAAAATTAGGGCAATGATTTGATCACATACCCCTCCCAAAAAAGCTAATATTCAAGCTATCTCTACAGGATTTTTTTAAAAAAGACTTAAAAAATGTACATCTAACCCAAAGCAAAAAAATTGTCTCAAAACAACAACAGGTAACAAGAAGGCAAGCAAGCTAGCGACATCTCAACTATATCTTTCTCCCATCATTAGATGGGATCTTTGAAATCTATTACTGATTTAGAGTACACACACTATAATTTAAGAAAACCTAATCACATGAAAATCAAAATGTGCACAACAAAATGCTAGATATTTTAACATTATATATATATATATATACATATATATATATATATATATAAATAGCTGTTACTTATATTAAGGGTTAGTGGCAATATTTTAAAACAGGTGTTTTCAGTAATTCAATAAAGTTTACTAAGTTGTTAGAATACACCCAACTATATAAAATAAGGTACATTCAGCTAGGCGTGGTGACACATGCCTGTACAGGGGAGGAATGGCAGGTTTGAAACCGGCCTCAGAAACTTAGTGAGACTGTTTTAAAAATAAAATAAAATAGGGCTAGGGGTGTAGCTCAGAGGCAGAATGCACTTGGATTCAACCCCCAATACAAAAATAATTAATTAATTAAAAAAATAGTTAACTACTATTTTTAAACAATTTAGAGGTAATTTTTATCATTTGACCAGAGAATAGCATGAACAATCTAGCAATCTTTAAAAAAAAAAAAATCATTTAAGAAAAGACACTATGGAAGAGAAGCTTTTTGAAAACTTACTAACAGCCTGGGCGGGCACGGGGGTGGGGTGGGGGTTTTCTAACTAAAGTGTGTCTAAATTGTAATCAAGAAGCACAAAGATGAGGGTTATTCTCTCCACCCCCCTCAATCCTGGAGATTAAACCAAGGGTATCACACTTGCTAGGGCAAGTGCTTTACCATTGACATACACTTCCAGCTAAGAAATTACTTTTATTCTACAGTAACAATTTCAGCTAAAAAAGTTTTCATTTGTCATAATGGTCTGGTAGTAGACAGTAATTTCCATTCTACTTGAATACCAAGAAAAGATCTAATGTTGGAAATTGCATTACAATTTCCTTACCATCTTTAAGTGAATCTTTATCTTTCGTGTACTTATCATTTATAGTAGCTCAAGAGTATTTATTATTTTAAAAATAATCCTGGATGGGCAGTATACCACCTTCTGTTCCTATTTATTTATTTTTAGGCAAGCTGACTGCTATTTATTTTTAGCACCCAAAACAGTATGTTTTTTATTTGTTTTGTGTGGCACTGGGGATTGAACCTAGGGGCATTCTACCTCTGAGCTACACTCATCAGCCCTATTTTACTTTTTTATCTTGAAACAGGGTCTCACTAAGTTGTTGAGGTTGGCCTCAAACCTGCAAACCTCCTTAGCCTCCCAAGTACTGGGATTACAAGAGTGTACCATCTGGCTAACATGTTTTAAACAGTTACTTCTTTTAAAACCATTTGTGACACTGAGTCAAACAACATCACTTTACATCTATGCTATCTAAGGACTGTCTTTATTTTGTTGAAACAGAGACTGAAATTTATTCTCTGTAGACCATTAGCTATGCAAGAAGCCATCATGCACATAAATTCAAGCTTTCTTTGAGAATCATAATATGCAAGAATGCCTGTGGCAGGTGGCATGTAACTTCTTGCAGGAATGGCATGAGCAACACTTTCTAGATATCTAGTCTGATGAAATAAAAACCAAAGGATAGCTCTTAACAGTGAAAAACAAAGGCGCAGAAACAAGCAGAAACCATACCAGAACTCACATTGCTAATATAAGTAACTGTACAATTAAAACTGCTTACAGTGAAACAATATCCTACCAGACCTAGATTTCTGTTCTGTAGTCTAAATTTCTAATACCTCCCAGCTATCTCAAATTTAAGTTTTAGTGAAAATTATGGCTAGCAGAATAGTTACATAAGTAAATACAAATCCACTGCACTAAAGCAAAAATAACAACAAATGTAAAGTTAACCAAAAAAAAAAAATGATTTATAAACTATATTTTACTAAGAAAAGTCCTTCAAATGCCCCTAAGCCTTGAAATTAAAATGCACACCAAACACTTTTTAAATGCCGAAATGAATCACAAGGGCTCTTTCATTAACTCATCTACAAAATTCAATACTCCTATTTCAAATTTATTCAATTCTCTCAATCTTTAAAAACTACTTATCCATTATAATTCATTGGAAACCTTCAGACCCAATGGACAACTTAAGCCCAAGAAGACTGTCCTTCATTTTCCTGATGACAAAGGAAGATACATATTTCAGAGTATTTTACAAATTCTGGTCAAGAGAATTATCCCTTGATACTAATATTCCATACTAAACATAACATTACTGTCCAGCTGCTTCAAAATCGAAAGTTTAAATTCCTCTCTTCAAAGGAATCATCCCCAGTAACATATTCTGAACTAACTCCTTTTCTGTATTTAAGACTTTTATAATTTTCCACCCTGAGTCTTCTTGGTGTGCCCCCCAAAATCATGTTCACTGAGCTGAGTCACAGATACATCCTAGGTATTTAAATGTGTCTGTTAATAGAGTTAGATTTCTTTGGTTCAGGGTTTTCAGTGAAGTTCTCTTGACCACCCCATTCTGTGACAAGGGCCTGTGTGCATAGCATAGGCCTTCATACTCTTCAGCTTAAAGCAGTGCTCACCAAAGCTCCAACAATGAGGTCATCACAACAAAGCAACATGCCCACAAAGCCTCAAGAAGTAGATGAAAAAAGCAGAGATGGCAAAGATGATGAATGTGGACGGTAAGGAGATTTTATATTTAAATTGCAGTAAAATTAAATGCTTTAGTCTGATTTAAGACAAGCTGCAGATTTTCTCTGTTCAGTGGATTGTTTCTAGGAATCAGCATTACAACCTTGGAAGTCTTGTTCACTTTGTCCTGCAGCATTTTTTCAGTTGATGCCAATGCTTCCATTGCTTCCCAGTTTTTCTCCCGAAGGTCCTAATCATTTTTAGAAAGAATGATTTCAGTTTATCCGTTATTGAAAGATTTTTGTTTTCTATTTCATCAGTATTTTGCACTGCATTTAAATGCTGGTAACTGCAAAATCATTTCAATGGGAAAATATGTATATTAGCAAAAAAATAAAAAGCAATGTTTAGAAGTTTGAATGAGAAAATAAAGATGCCCACTTTCCACATTTTAGTATACACACCAAATATGCCAGGTTTTAAAATAATTACTGTGGATGTGTGACAAAGAAGAAAGCATTCAAAAGTAAACACACAAACCAAGATTATAAGTATGATTTCAGGTACACTGAACATTAGAAGATTAAGGACAGAGCAAATACACAAATATTGCAAAAAGCTTTTCGTGTGATTTTAAAATAAGGCCCAACATCACTCATAGGACTTTCCACTGAGGCATAACATTTTTACCTCTAACTCTGTTTTAATAAAATGAACACATGTCCAATCTACCTAGCAATAGCATGTTAAATCACTGAGTTCTGTATCTTTTTTGGCATGCTAAAATGTGTGTTCCACAGAACAAGTTGACACAAACTGTACAAGCTAGTTCATAGAGGCAAATGAGACTGGGAAGCTATAAACCACATTTTCTTAGAAGAGAAACAAAGGTCACTGAAAATTGAGCTCTGAAAGATCTAGGTTTTATCAGCATTTCAATAGCAAATACAAATAAACTCAATCTGCTATATTTCAGTCTTACTTTAGAATTAGAAATCTAAACATAAGCAAAAAATAAGAGGCCAATATTCACCATTAATTGAATACTTAGGTACCAAATAGTGTACCTGGCACTTCACAAATTCTAATTAATCCTTACAATAATTTATGAGAAATTTATTCCTACTTGACAGATAGGGAAACCATAACTGATCTGGCCAAGTGTACACAGCAAATGAAATGGCAGGACTAGAATGGGCTGGTGCTGCACTCTGCTGACCTCCAGTGTCTGGCTCTTTCCACACAATTCAAGACCTCCAGTGCTGCGGCTGCTGCTGTTGTTGCTGTTGCTGCTGCTGCTGTATTAAAATGGCATTACTCTGCCCTCCTTATCTTAGAATCCCAATAATAAAGTTGTTAGCAGCATACTGCCAAGTTCATCTCAAATCTTGTGGCTAAACAATGCTGTTAGTAACGTTACACAACACACAAAGAGCAATTCACATACCTAATTTTGACAAACTCAGGAGTGCACGAAAATGCCAACTTGTTAAATTAACAATTTAACAAACGTTGAAAATTTTGACTTTTATTAAAACACACATATCCCCTTATTGTCAACATTCCCTTTGATGTCAATAACATTTTGGTCTTGCTTATGTCTTAGCAATCTTACTTTTATGCACAAAAATTCCTTTCTCTAGCATGAATCCTTGTACTTGACCTATAAGTCTTATCCTCTGATAAGAATTTATGAAATTCAACTAAATTCATTATTTGTCTGCTTAGAGTACCAGTATTTATAGTTTTTAAAGAACTGTTCCTTCCTATTCTAGTACTCAGATTCTAAGGCTTCTAAAAGACTTAATTACCAAAATTTGCACTGTGTCTAGTTAAAATAAGAAGTCTCCAGAAGGCTTTAAAAACTTAATTACTGACCATAATACATCTAAATACTGGCATTACTTTTAGTCTACAAAAGGCTAGCCTGATCTAAATAAGAGGAAATATCTTTAATTTTATAATATTGAGAATTAATTACTTTTAAAAAATAAGTTCAACAAAAAGTCAATTACATTTTTAGTTTTAAAAAAAATCCCTAAAGCTTCAATATTTAAAATGAAATAAGTAGAAAAATTGATCTTTTCACCTATTAAGAAAACTGCTCTCCAATAAAATAATCACTCTAATAATGCTTCCTCCCCCCCAAAAAAAGCTACAAAAAGAACACAATAGTATTCTTTTACAGAGATTAAACAAAAAAATTCGGAATCATCTTTTGATGTTGAATAAAATGAAAAGCTTCATCTAATAAAAATGTGCTTACATTGTTTTTCTTCCTCTGGTGTTCAACCGCATCCTTCAAAGAAACTAACTCATTCTGGAGATCAGTCATTTCTTTCTCTTTTTCTGAAATTCTAGACCAGAACATGAATACACATTTTAGGTAAGTAATAATTTTAGATACAGTAATACAACTTAGATATTTAGTAAACAGTAATAATTTAGATACCTAAGATCAATATTTGTTACTACAAAATAATGGAAGTAGATAAAATTTTGAAAACTACATTAACTGCTGATTACCACACAAAGTCCACTCTATTAATTCTTAATTTCAGAAATGATTTTTAAAATAAATTTGCACATAGTATGATATGCTAAGGTCTGTACTAAACAGAAATCTCAATCTCTAAGAAACAGTTAATAAATATATGAACTTCTATGATTGTAGTATTTCCTTTTTTACCAGCATCAGTGCAGTAGCTATTTTCAGGAGTAAAAACTGAGATGGGGCAGTCCTCTACATGTACTTTTTTTCCAGAAGGCAATTAAATCAGTTATGACTTAAAGTGGCTCATCCACTAAAAAAGTACAATATCAAATTGAGCTAGATACTCTTTTGCCATTTTCACAACAATATTAGGATTTATATTGTTTTCTTTTGTTTGTTTCTTGGTCCTGTCCAATGAGTTAGTTATTGCCCAGAAATATAGAAAAAATTTAGAGTGGCCTAGGTAAAAAATTAAATCACAAACAGCTCTTCCTTAACAATATAACTGTATGCAAAAGGCTGGCAACTAGGATTGGGAAGAAAGTTAAATCACAGACTGGTCTTTTTTTTAACTGGGGATTGAATCCAGGGGCACTCTACCAGTGACCTACATCCCCAACCCTTTTTAAATTTTGAGACAGGGACTGGCAAAGTTGCCCAGGCTAGTCTTAAACTTATGATCTTCCTTAGCCTCCCAAATAGCTGGGATTATAAGGTGTGCACCACTGCACCCAGCCTTCTGTTTTTACATTCTTATAGGTTTGGCTTTAAAGAAAAAAAATTCGAAACAGAGACCTATGTAGCCCGGGAAGCCTAAAATATTATCAAACCCTTTATAGAAAACGTTTACTGACCTTAGCTTCATACAAACTCAAGACTCAATTAAAAACAGTAGGCTGGTGGCGCATGCTTGCAATCCCAGACTTACTTAGGAAGCTGAGACAGGAGGATTACAGGTTTGAGGATAGCCTCAGCAAGGAGTGAGATTCTCATCAACCTACCAAGACGCTGTTTCAAAAATAAAAAATAGGGCCAGCTCAGAGGTAGAATGCCCCCAGGTTCAATCCCCAGACCATCACCACCCCCCATACACACACACAAAGTAAGTAATTCTAAACTAATAAATGACCAACTTTATGAACAAGCCAAGATGGAAGGCCATTTACATTGCTATATCACCTACTAATATACTTAATGTGGCTGACATTTAACATATTGAGACATACTTTAACTTATCTGAAATGGCCTTAAATGTAGTGCCTCTTAAGAAAAAATAACAGACTAAGAAGAATGTATTTCAATTTAAAAAAATGTTCTCCTTATAAGAGAGCAACCATCTTGTAGTGGTAAAGCACACCTGTAATCCCAGAGACTCAGGAGGCTGAGGCAAAAGGATTACAACTTCCAGCCAGCCTCAGCAATTTAGTGAGACCCTATTTCAAAATAGAATTTTAAAAAGGATTGAGATGTAGCTCAGAAGTAGAGTGCTCCTGGGTTCAATCCCTAGTACCACTACGCCCCCCCAAAAAAAGCCATAAAAATTATAGGTTTTCTTTAAAATGCAAGCCCTAAACCAAAATTTGCACCATTTAACATCACAATGAGATGAACATGACTCTATAGGATAGTTTAGTTAATTAAAGATGATTTAGTAGTGAAAGGTCTGAGGAGAAAAGAGAAGGGAGATAATTCTACAGCAGTAAAGACTTTATGGGGATAAAATCTGCTGCAGAGGGAGGCTCTAGTGAAAGTTTGGAGTTCATGTCCACTTACAGCCTAGAAGCTTATTTAGGTTAAGGAGATACTCTATGAGGCTCTGGGGAGCAGTGGTTAGACATTGCTTGGGAATCAGTTGGGTTGTTACAGCTGGGTTAAGCAGGACAATGGGGTACAATAAGCAAGGGACACATCTTTAGGTAAGACAATGAGGGTGTTTCATTAAGCAGGGGGAAGTGGGTATTGAACAAGACTTGGGAATTTCTGATAAGCAAAAATCCCTGCAAAATGACATGTCTTCATAAGATGGAGTCACATTTGCTTGAAACACTAATATTTTACATGCTTTCTCTTAATAAAAGTATGGGGTGGGGGGGGGGCTTAGGGTTAGGGCAAAGAGCCCTTCAGTATCTGCTTCTTGAGGAACAAGGACACTGAGGTTAGCAAGACTGGAAGCCTTTGGTATCTGTACTGAGAAGTTTATGTGCTTTTGAGTGGCAAATTGATGACAGAACCGGCGGAATTTGAATTTCTAATCTTAGGAATATCCAATTAAATTGTCTTACAGAAATGCATCCCACAAAAAAAAACAAGAGTAGGAGAGCCGGGCGTGGTGGTGCACGCTTGTAATCCCAGCATTTGGAAGGCTGAGACTGGAGGATCCGGGTTCTCGGCCAGCCTCAGCTACCTAGTGAGGCACTCAACAATTTAGTAAGACCCGGTTTCAAAATAAAGAATAAAAAATAGGGCTGGGGGTATAGCTCGGAGGTAGAAAGCCCCTGAGTTCACTCCCTAGTACTGCAAAAAAAAAAAAGAGAGTAAGAGTTTTTCCATGGTAGGAAAGGAGGAAGGAAAAAAATGCCTCTATTAGACTAAGAATGAGTGCAAAGGAAGAGTGAGGGTCTGCAGGGAGGGTGTTGGTGGGTAGTGATTGGCTATCTTGGAGATGGGTTTACTCATTAGCTGGCAGGTGTGGTTCCTCTGGGATGTGCCTGAGTTTGATTGAGAAACGTCCCGTCTGCAGGGCATAGTATGGGGGAAGTGACTGGTGCTCTGGAAGCAAGTGTGTTGTTTCTGTCTCCTCTGGATCCGGAGCCTTTTTTGGCTCATTAGCCAGCAAATGTGCTTCATCTGGGATTCCAGTGAATTTGACTGAGGTAGGTCTCATCCGGAGGGTACAGTATCAGGGAGGTAGCTGGTGCTCTGGAAGCAAGTGTGTCGTTTTTATCTCCTCCAGATCTAGAGCCTTTTTTAGCCTAGAGTGGTGAAACCAGTGAGGGAAGTCTTTTAGCTTTGCAGCAGTATGAGTGGTTAGCATTATTTGGTAGGATCTCCTCCATTTGGGCTGTAAGGGGAGGTAATGGTTTTGAGGGCCACTAACCATACAAAATCTCTGGGTCTAAGAAAGAGAGGAAGATGTAGCAAAGGTGAGATCAACCAGGCAAGTTTGAGTCTGCATATTCCCTCACAAAGTGGTGGGTGAGGAGGAAAGCAGGCCAAATGTTGCACACAGGGGGAGGCTTGTATAGGGACGGCCTGTGGAGAAAAAAGGGTTGTCCATTAACTCAATCAGACTGACATGTAATGGTTTTCTGGGAAGGGATCATAGGCACATGAGGGTAGTATGCAAAAGAAAAACCAAAGATTGCTGGGTATCTAGATAAGTTTAGTTAGCTACTGTTTTAGTTAGGAGCAAATTAGCCTTTTCTACCTTGCCTGAGGATTGGGGTCTATATGAAAACATGAAGGGCCCATTTAATATTTAGCGTGGCTGACACCTCCTGAGGGTCCACTGTCAGACTGAAGGGAGCCTGGGAGCCCAAAATAAGGAACGATGTGTGTCAAAAGTGAGGGAGTCACCTCTTTGGCCCATTTAGAGGTGGTGGGGAAGGCCTCAGTCCACCCAGTGAGGTGGACCATATTCTAACCATAGTTAGAATGTATCAGTATTTTTTAGAAAGAGGCATGTGAGTAAAATCTAACTACCAGTATTGTTGTGGCATATGTCCTTGATTCTGATGGGTGGGGAAAGGTGAGGGGCAGATATTACCTTGTGGGGAGATTTGACTAAAGATGGGACAGGCTGCGGTAACCTCTTTGAGGATAGAGTAGAGTACCTGATCCTGAAGTAATCTGAGACGGGGGCAAGACCTCCATGGAATTGGTTATGCATAGACTGTAAGAATGTTCTGAGTTGACTTTGTGGGAATAATCAGATGGTCATTAGTATACAGCCCAATTGAGTTGCGATGGCTTGGGTTCAGGAAGCTCTTCCCTAATCTGAATATGAAGGGGGGTAATTTGGGAAATACGGTAGCTGGGAAGATGGGGTTTGGAAAATAAAAGCAGCCCATTTGGCTTTGGCATCTGCGAAGTGATTTACTTTTGTAACGGGTCAGATAAATTTTGGTGTCCTCTATAGTGAATGACTACTGCTGCCTTAGGAAGTTTGGTGGCTTTTAAGAGTATATGGATGAGCTTTGCTTTAACTTGGGAGTGCCTTTGGTTGTGAGATATTTTCTTTCTTGCCAGATTAAGGCATAGGAGTGTAAAATGTGGGGTCAGTGTAGATGTTGACCTGGTTGTCTTTGGCTAGGGTTAGAGCCCTTGTGAGGGCTATCTGGCCTCTCCAAGATGTGGTGCCTGGGGTTAGTGAGTGGGATTCTATGACTTCCGTGTTGGTGATGATGGCATATCCCAGTCACGAAGAAGGCCTGTGGGAGAAACTGCCAACGACGTACTAATTTGGGGCCTCTGCAAATGGGAAGTCTGAGATGTGGAGGAAGGGAGAGAGGAGGGAATCCATGATGTCTGTGCAAGAGTGTGCAAGTCTGTGAGGTCGCTGGAAGTAGGAGTGGCTGGATTTAGGACATCCCCAAGAGACTAGGTCCAGCAGTCCAGGGCCGCCATGGGAGTAGCCCTCACCAGTGCAGAGATTTTCAGTAGTCATTTCCAAAACAAGTAACTAATAGAAGAAAACTCTAGAGGAAAAGAGAAATGGAAAGGATTTACCCAAGATGGTGAACTGACTGATGTTGGATGTGAGATAGCAGCAACCCAAATGGTCACTGCCAGAGCTGCGGGGAAGGAGAGGAACCCCTAGGGAGGAAAAAATGGCAGGGCAGAGAATGAGAGCAAGGACTGGGAATCCTTCAGAATCTGAGAGTTAGCCAGGAAAAGTTGCCACTACCCACTGCCTCCCAGGTTGCAAGACAGAACTTATCCAATGGTTCCTCACTACCTATTCCCAAGTTTTGGTACCAAATGAAAGGCCCGAGGAGATGAGAGAAGGGAAATGGCTCTATAGCAGTACAGATTATATTGGGATAAAATTTGAAGAGGGAGTCTCCAGTGAAAGATTGGAGCCCGTGTCTCCTTACAGACTAGAAGCTTACATAGGTATTTTAAGAGGATATTTTATGGAACAATTGGAAGCAGTGGTTAGCCTTTGCTAGGAGGGGTTTAAGGAGAGGTAGTTAGGTTGTTACAGCCGAGTTAAGCAGGACAATGGGAATTTTCCATAAGCAGAGAGGTACAATAAGCAAGGGGCTTGTCAGGCACAACTTTAGGCAAGACAATGGGGACATTTCGTAAGCAAGAAGATGGGTCTATTGAGCAAGACTTGGGAATTTCTGATAAGCAAAGAGCCCTGCAAAATGATATGTCTTCACAAGATGGAGTTACTTTCATTCAAGATTCTAACAAGTAAAGCCTTCAAAGTATAGTTCAATTTGATTTGATTTGGTGCTTCTTAATGTCTGAAAAACAAGGAGGGAGGGACAAATATCTCCAAGAAAATATTAAAAGAAATTCAAACACCATAAAAAGGTACATTAGTCAGCCAAAGGCACAGCAAAGCTCCACTGACCTGCAGCTCAAGACATCCAAACAGAACTGTTCCATTAAATTTACAGTTCCATTAAATTATTTCTCTATAAATAAAAAGATACCAGTTCCCAAACTATGAGTCAAACTCAATACTTACATTTTTAATAATTCTTCATGAGGGGGTAAAGAAGATGCCTATTAAAAAAGTTAAATGTTATTTCAAAACAAAGCTTTCTAGAAGACAAAAAACAAAATAAATTCTTTTGAGATATAAATTAAGACAACACCAACAGTAAAAACATCATGTCAGTAACTTAACTTTAATCAAATGATTTTAATAGAAACATGTACAAACTTATAAAATGTACTGAGTACTAAATCCAATCTTCATTGTCACTATATACGCAAACCTTTCATTTAACAACTAATTATCAATTTCTTACATGCAAAGAACTAAGGTAATACAATAAGGACTTAGAAGTTACTTGGACTCTACACTTGAATCTGTAAACTTGGCATTTCTACCTCTATTTTGCTTCTGTCTCCTTTGTTCAAAATCACCTTGGGTTTTAGGAACAATAAGTCTGATCTATAAATATCTTGTGATGAGTCCAAAACTACCCTCAGGCAATGGCAACTTTATTTCCCTCAACAAGTCCCCCACCTGACCAATCCTGAGATAATAATCAATCAGACTACCGGTTGACCAGGACTGTTGGGCTAGACATATTTCTGATTCCCTTGTTTATATAATCTGGAAGCTCCTATTAGTACCCTAAAGACAGGGATGGAAATACTGGCCCCCTCTGTCTGCCTAGCATGGCAATACTGATTAAAGTTCCTTTCCTGCTTTTCACCATTACTTTATTCATTTGGTTTTTGGGTTAAGTGGCCAGACCTGATTTGCTGAGGTTCCCGGAGTTGGGCCTCTGCTTAGGACTCCCATAACAGAAATACTTTTCATAATATATAATTCATATTTCGGTATTTGAAAAGTTTAAGCCTCTTGAAGTTAAAACAAAAACAACTTAATTGAAATCAAAAGAAAAATTTAGAAAAGTTAATTTCCTCACATATAACAAAAAATTAATCTTACATAATGTGCAGAGGTATATAGCCTTCACATATGATATTTATTCCTTGATGACTACAATCTCCTAAACTACTAGAGGCTTCTTGTCAACCAAGATTCTAATTCTTTGTCCCTCAAAATACATTCTGGTCTATCTATATATATTTATAAATTAAAGAAAATTATGGGTTATATAAATCTTTTTTAAAAACAACATTTTACTTTTGGTCTATCTATATATATTTATAAATTAAAGAAAATTATGGTTTATATGTATCTTTTTTAAAAACTACATTTTATTTTTATTTTTACTAAGCAGAATTACACCTTGAAAATATACTTTATTTATTTTTTATTTATTTATTTATTTATTTTGTGGTACTAAGGATTGAACTTAGGGGCATTCTACCTCCGAGCTACACCCCCAGCCATATTTTTTATTCTTTATTTTTGAAACAGGGTCTCACTAAGTTGCGGAGTGCCTCACTAAGTAGCTGAGGCTGGCCGAGAACCCAGATCCTCCAGTCTCAGTCTCCCAAATGCTGGGATTACAAGCTTGCACCACCACGCCCAGCTGAAAACATACTTTAAATAGTGGCAGACTATCACTTCTAATATTACATACTTATTAGTTTTGATCCAATTATGGATGTTTTATTTAGGTAGGACAGAGATAGAGTATACACATATATTTAAACTGACCTCTCTAGGATTTTAAATGACTTAATAAGAGAAGCATTCAGAAGATTAGAAAACACGTTTAGATATAAAACAGAGCTGGAACAAAGATAGTAGTATTATTTGTGTGTATTTTTATATGTCATAGATTATTTTATCTTGGGTATAGTATAGCAAATTGTCTTATTTTATAGGAAATTTGATAAACACATCAATAAAAACACTATTTTCGATGAAAATGCAAAAACGTCAAGAATACTTATAGACAGTCACTAGTTATATATTTTTGCAACATAGATAAAGGGAAAAACTAATAGTACCTACCTGTTGGAAGTTATGTTGCTTAAGCTGCTCAACTTGGGATTTAAACAATTTGTTTTCATCTTGTAACTCCTATTAAATAAAAATTAAATATGAATACCTAGAAAGAGATATTTTTTTCTTCCACATAAGCTTTTGAAACATACAGTCTGGAAAAATTCCAAAATGGTAAATTTTCAAAGGATATAATAAGCCCTATACTGAAACAGGCAAAGCAAACACAGTGGCACAGACCTGTAATCCCAACACTTGGGAGACTGAGACAGGAGGACTGCAGGTTTGAAGTAAGCCTGAGCAGCTTATTTTTATTTTGATAAAATAAAAAATAAAAAGGGTTGAAGGTGTAGCTTTCAGAGGTACAATGACCCTGGGTCCAATCCACAGTACAAGGGAAAAAAAACACTCATATATAATTGTAACAAGGACTTCAACTCTTCACATAAAACAACCAATCCCTGGAGCACGAAAATTGAGCAAGGCTAGACCTAAACACTGCATGTATCTACAAAGTTGCTATCGCTTTAAATTAGTGTTCAGTGAGTACTTTGAATATTAAATACATGAAGTGAGGAGATACTGATTTTCTACTTAAACTGTTTATCTCTTTCAAAACAAAACAAATACATGTATATACCTTTGATCCCAAAATTTATGTCTAAGAATTTATAAAACAGATATACTAGGGAAAGTATTCAAAAAATGTGTGCAAGGATATTCACATAGCATTGTCTGTAATAGGAAAAACTAAATAGTTTAGGTATCTATCAACTGGGATTGATTATATAAATGATAATATAACCAAACACCACCATGAAGCTATTAAAAGTTCAAGGCAGAAATGTACTTACATGGAAAGATCTCAACAACATTGGTAATTAGGAGAAAAGCAAAATGCACAACTGTATATAGTTAGAATAATTTTAAGTAATCATAGTCACCTGTAACAGCTTTGTTTTGCTAGAAAGATCATTCTCCTTTTCTTTTAGCATAGTTTCTACTCGCTTCATTTCAGTTTCCTTTTCTTTCAACCTAAAATTTTTACAAATATTTTACTGAAGCATATAAAAAAAGAAAAACAAGACTTCAATATAACCCATAAGAAAAGATAGTAGAAATAATGCCTAAGCTATTTCTTTCCATATTATACCAACTAAAAAGTTTTTTAAAAGACAGCATTTCTAGGATCATTCTCTCAAAGTCAAGAACACTCTAAAACTGATATAGCTTATTTTATACTTAACATTTCTTAAGCAAATATGGCATGTCTAGGAGGAAACACTAACAAAGACAAAAAGCAAAATTAATTTATCAACTTGTTATAAAAATTTCCACTTAAAACAAATGAGTATTTCTCCCAAGAATGCTAGCCATAACTTGTTGATCCTGGAAATTACAATATACCTTATGCTTTATAATTTAATCTGGTATTTCCTCACCTCATCTTGATATAAATCTTAATCTAGCCAAAGTGAATCCAAATTGCCCGTGTCATTCTAAGCAACACACCATTTTTTTTGGGGGGGGGGGCAGTCCAGGGGGGTGGTACTAGGGATTGAACCCAGGGGCATTCTACCTCTGAGCTATACTCACAGCCCTTTTTAATTTTATTTATTTATTTTTTTTTTTAATTTTGAAACAGGGTTTTGCTAGGTTGCTGAAAGTCTCACTAAGTTGCTGAGGCTAGTCTTCAATCTGCAATCCTCCAGTCTCAGTCTCCCAAATACTGAAATTACAGTCATTTGCTACCATGCCCAGCTTTTAACACAACATTTAACACTATTAAATGATCTGTTTATTTCTTCAGGGCAGGAACCCATCTTAACCATTTCAGTATCTTCAATGTCTAAAAGCTCATAATAGATTCTCAGGTATTTGCTGAATGAACACTATTTTTAATTCCACTTTAACTAGAAAGAATGTCAAGATCCTTATGGGTCTACATAAAACATAGCAAAACAGCATACATGAAGAGTGGGATTAAAGAATGAAAACAAAGGGCAAATCTTAAATGTATATTTACTAAAATCAAAGATGCCAATCTAAAAAGGCTACATACTATATGGCTCCAACTATGACCTTCCAGAAAAGACAAAACCACAGACAGTAAGATGATCTGTGGTTACCAGGAATTCAAGGGGAGAAGTGTGGAGAGTAAATGAAGGGAGGGTGAAATGAACAGATGGAACACAAGAGATTTTCAGGACAGTGAAACTATTCTGTATAATACTATAGTGATGGATATATTGTCATTATACATTTGTTAAAACCTACAAAGAGTGAACCCTAACAGAAACTATGACCTTTAGTTAATAATAATGTATTGTTACTGGCTCATCAACTGTTATAAATGTACCATGCTAATGCAAGATAGAGATAACGAAGAGGGGAAGTAATATAGCAACTCTCTTTACTTTTCTCTCAATTTTTTTTTTTTTCTGTAAACCTAAAACTGCTCCAAAACAAAGTATACTAATTGAAAAGAAAGTAAAAGGAAAATGTAAGGCAGAAATAAACCTGAAATTATATACTTTAGTGATTTATATACCTACTACAAAGAGACCACAAATGTATTTCTAGGCTTTCTCTTAAACAGATCTAAGAGAAAAGCACCTTGACATTTAGACAATTTCCAAGAGATAAATAGTTATACAAATGAATAATCTTGATGCCAGGAACAGTAATCTTTCTTGTTTTTATAAAGACAAGGACCTAAAAATGATTCTCATTGTCTGACTTTTAAAGACATAACTTCAAAAGGGGTAGTTCTTAAAACAAGTATCTATAAAGACTACTGGGCATCACATCAAAGATAAATCTCTTAGAAGTGATTCTACAGGAGACCAAAATGTTGAAGTCCAGATACCCTTCCTCACCAGTACAGACTGATTTAGCTTAAAAAGGGGACTTTATAGAATAAAAACACTTGTTGTACAATGAGCATCTACAAAGACTGACACCTATGCTGATTAGAGTCAACAGTTTTACCATTCAAGCACAGAATAACAGACAAATTATATTTTCCCTAAAGCAAATTACTATTATAAAAAGACTTCATATATGTTATCAATATCATGGCTAAGATTACCTTCTGATTCAGAGATGTTATTCTTTCAAATACTAACTTAATTTGAAATAAATTTGATCTCTTTTTACAATACTTGCATGCTTTGTTCAAAATACAAAACTTAAAACCAATCTATACTTGCATAAAGAAAATTTGAGAAAACAGGTTTGTAGGGTTTGGAAAGGATAGTTTCCAGCATTTAAAGGGCCTCTGCTTTATTACACCAAACAAAGATTTAGCTATTTGCCTTTGGACTATAACACTTAACAATAAAGTTAATGTCTTAGGAGAAACCCATCATAATTAAGTTTAAGCACATTCTGAAAATAGTGAGACATTCCTTTTCAAAAAGCTGGCTAAAGTATACGTACACACAATTTCTTTTCTTTTTTTTTTTTTCTTTACTTACACAATTTCAAGTTCTTCAAATTGTGATGCAGAACATTCCTAAGGAACAGATTCATATTTTTTAATTCTAACATCAAAATAAACTAAGTACTATGACATATACAGTCAATAAAATGAATACATATTTTAATAAACTGTCAATAAAACAAAAACAATTATGTGGCAAATTTAAGATTAGGACACTTATAAAACAAAAACAGAATGAGTCTTCTTTATCAAACTTAATTTTTATATTTATTTCTTAAAAAATTACAAATTAATATAGCAACTAAACAGACAATTAAGAATGAGCTTAGAGTAAATTTGAAAAAGGAAGAAAATGCTTACAGGCTTAGGTTGACAAACAGGCAGTTAAGTATGACTTGACAAAAATAAAAGTTAACTTATTTTAACAACAATAAAATACCTATGGTATATGATTTTTCTGGCAAAGAAACTGAGAACACACTAACTTTTTTACTTTCTAGTAGATTAAAGATTTCTCATTCCTATGTAGCATGTTTGGCAATTTGTTTATACTATACCTCTTGCAAGTTATGATGTGATACTTCCTGAATATGAGCCTTTAAAGATTCATTTTCTTCTTGAAGATCCTTAAAAAGAATAGGTATGAATTGATATTCAAATACCAAAAAAACC